>JPFL01000214.1:0-97245 GCA_000733385.1 Paramecium biaurelia | reverse complement strand
AAATGATTAATATAAAATAATACTTTGCTTCCTACTTCAAGTGGGTTACCATTGACAATGGCCCAGTGATCAAAGACACATTGAGGGAAGGCTTATCCTTAAGTCATACCTCTTAAATGAGCAGTGAAACCGAATGATTCAGCGACTGGTAAATGAGCTCTAACCTATGAAAATAGAATAATATTAATACCACTGAGAGTGGGGTTCCTGCAACTTATTCTTCTTCAATGACTGTTCCTCTTCTGGTATTGAGACAATTATATACACCACCAGTAGCATCATTTGGTGCAGTAATTTCAGCCAAGAAAACTGGTTCTTATAATCTTGGTTGAGCTGTCAATTCGCATGCATAATACAATCTTCTGGCAGTTGGAATAATTTAACCACCTCCTCTATGAATAGCATCGGCATGTAAGACACAATCCAAAATGTTGATTCTGATACCTCTTTGATTTTCTTCGCAAAGTGGTCCTTCCTTTGTTGACCATTACCAGGCAGATTCCATTGATTCTCTCAATTCATTCATATATTAAACTCCTGATGTTCTATCCATCAAGATGTTAGCACCTTAGTTATCTGGTCCAAAGGTCCAAATTCTGAGTGCATCATCCTTATCCCAATCATACTCTTCATTAAGAGATTTGGCTCTGAGTTTTGGATCATCTTTTGGTGTAATTTATCCTTTTTCAATAGCATCTGGTAAACCTTCATGTAATGTGGTAGCTTAAGCATAAATTCTGTTATGTTTATTTGGTGATTTAGACATGCAAACAATGTTTGATGTAGCAGATACAGTTTCCTTGTATGACACGATTGGGTCAGATTTGATGAGCTCAATACCTGCAAAGTCTTTATCTAAATCATTCAAACAGATTTCAACGTGTAATTCACCACATCCAGCAACAACGTTTTATCCTGATTCTTCAGTTGTACATAAGACTAATGGATCTGATTTGGATAATTTCTTTAATCCATCTACCAATTTGGTAAATCTCCTGGATTCTTTGGTTATACAGCAACTCTGACAACTGGAGATACTGAATATTTCATTGATCTGATTAAATGGCAATCTGGGTGGTCTGTGATGGTACCAGTTTTCATTAAATATTGATCAACACCAACTAATCCGACTGTGTTACCACAAGGAACATCTGGAATGTATTCAACTCTGCTGGCCATCATAAGAACAGTTCTTTAGATAGCTTTTTCAAATAAATCTTCCTTCTTTCCTACTTTGTAATTGGCTCCCATAATTCTAACCTTTTATCCTGTAGCAATGGTACCAGAGAAAACTCTACCAAAAGCAAAGAATCTTCCTCTATCAGTTGTTGGCACCATCTTGGAGACGTACATAATTAATGGTCCCTTTGGATTGCAATCTCTCATTGATTAAGCAATTGCATCATCTTATGGTCCTTCATATAAATATGAGGTTCTGTATTTTTATGCCTTTCTTGGTGATGGTAAATGTATGACAATCATTTCTAAGTAATGTATCAGCAGCATTAATCCATTTTGACATAACAGCTTTAAGTAAATGCTTTCCTTCTAATTTAGCTTCTTCTTATGTGAGTTTCAATCCCAATGTTTCAAACATTTTATTAGCGACCTCCATATTACCTTCCATAACAGCATTAGCCAATTTACAGATTGGGTCCATGATGAAAGCTACGAAGGCTCTCTTCATTTATTTTCCTGATCCAGTGATACTGTCCTTTCTCCAGCATTTTCCTTCAGCATCAAAGTAATTATCTCCCCACAATCTTTCTTATAATTTGAGTGGTTCAACCTTGAATTTATTAGCATAGATTCTGGCAAATCTGGTACATGAGAAAGCCCAGCATTCTTTTCCTGAACCAAATGAGACAGATCCAAGTTCTGGATGAACAAGGAGATCACCCATGTCTTCTTATTAATAGGTATTGATGATGACATTGACCATATCAACGACTCTGACAAAGTTTTAATACATAGTTTCACCATCATGTTTTAATTCCAAGATTGCTCTATCAATTTTATTAACCATGACAACTGGCTTGATTTTCTCTTGCATAGCTTATCTCAACACTGTTTCTGTTTAAACACAAACACCTTCAACACAATCAACAACGACTAATGCACCATCTGTAACTCTTAAGGCAGCTGTGACTTCTGAACTGAAATCAACGTGTCCTGGGGAATCGATCAAGTTAATCAAAAACTTTTCTAAGGTCTTATTGTCATAAATGTCATATTCATAATAAAGAGAAACACCAGTTGATTTGATTGTAATACCTCTTTCCTTTTCATCATCTCTGGTATCTGTTGCTCTTGCATCACCAGCAACTTTGGAGGCAATAATACCAGCTTTGCATAACAATGAGTCTGTGAGTGTTGATTTGCCATGATCAACGTGAGCAATGACAGACATGTTTCTGATGTTGTCTTATTTGTCCATGATCTCTCTGATCTGATCCACTGAAAAATTTACCATGTGTTTTTAACTTTTAAAAAAAAAGATTTAAAATTTCCCATAATTAAATCGTGGTTTTATATTAAATGATAATAAAATAAAATATATATATACTATTAATTTCTCACTAAAATGAACATTTTATAAACATATTAATTTTTTAAGAAATTATTTATGATTATTTTTATTGTATTTATATCTACTCACATGAAATCATCAATATTTTACTAACTAATTGATCTTCTATTCATAAAATCACTCTTCGAGAGTTAATAAATTTAAAGCTTTTTCCAGTACTTAAAAAAACTTGATTTTTTAAGAATTTTAAGCTTTTTATTATAATCCAAAAATAGAACTAAATTTTAATTAAGTTATTCAAAATATTTTCTTCCTCTTTATTTTATCAAAATGAAAAAGGATAATAATTCTGAATTTCAAGAAATTTTGTTCTAAAATTTATGAGCATTTTATTGTGGAACATTTTGAGTAGAGTGTTAATTTAAGAATAATATAATACAAAAGATAAATGCAAATAAACTTATTGTCAAAAGGTTAAAGTATAAATTAATATTATATTGTTATTTAGTAACATAACAAAATAAAATAAATTAAAACTTTAATTTATATTTTTAATATATACTTTTTGTCTGATTTAAAAACTGATATCTTTCTTTTACAAAAACTTTGATTCATAATTATGCTTGAATTTATTAACTAAGTTATTGTTATTTCTAAAGAAGTATTACCTTCTTATGTATTTTTTTTTTTTTTTTTAAATTTATCAAGTGATATTTATTTAAAGTAAATCAAGTGATATTTATTTAAGTATAATTTTTTCTAATATATTACTTTTTAGAGGAGAATTTAGTTTTAATCAAAAAATGCTTTAGTTATCTCTATTGAATTTGTTAATATACATTTATATTAAATTATTATGTTATTTATAATTTGTTTCATTCTTGCTTTTATTCTACTTGTTCTACTTATTAGGCTTTTTCTGGTACTTCATCTTTTTTAGTTAAATGAGTCATGTATTTATGCCATCTGACCAAATTTTATAGAGCAGGATCAATATCTTTGATTTTAGCAAATTCATCAAAATCTCTTTTTCCAACATTATATCCATCCCCTTCTAAGAACATCTTTTCCTATAATTCATCATTCAATTTCAAATGAGAATCATCATGTTCATGAATTTCAACTTCTACATTGGATTTAGGTGGTTTAAGTGATTCAAAGAATTTACATAATTAAGGAATTGTTAATTTACCCTAGAATAATATCAAAAGAAAAAATTACAATTCTCGTATTTTTTTCACAATCTCTAACATCAATAACACCTGCACGTACTTCTTCTTCACCAATAACTCCAACGAAATTAAAGTATTAGATTTGAGCATTACGAACCTTTTTAGCAAGAGTTTAATCAGATTCATCAGTACTTACAGTGTATCCCTCAAGTCTAAGTCTAGCAGATATTTTTTCAGCAACATCCTTATAGTAAGTAGAGACTGGACATAAGACTAATTATTTAGGTGATAACCAAAATGGCCACTTTCCTCCACATTATTCAGTCAAGACAGCAATCATTCTTTCCAATGATCCCAAAATGGCTCTATGAACTATGACTGGTCTTGCAAATCCTGCCTTTAAATGATGATATCCCAATTCGTATTTCTTTTCTATAAAATATAATAAATAAGGAAATACCATGTAAGACTTTATGTAATTCATGTTGTGATAATCCTTGACTTGAACCAGACTCAATTATTTCTTCAGGTAATTTTTATTATTTTTTATGTTAATCTTACTATTATTATTATTATTATTCTTTTTATTCTTTTTATTATTTTTATTTTTTTGGTTGCTTAACATTCTATTCTTAGGGAGCTTTTATTTCAGGAGGAATTTCATTAGGCTATTATTAAGGATGTTATGGAGGAGTAGAAATATTGTCAGTGTCTGAATGATGAGAAGCTTTTCTAACAACATCAATGATATCTTAAGCAACTTATATTTATTCATCATGAAGTTATTCCTTATCCTTCTATACTTCTTAAACATCTTCACTAGCTCTATATTACAAATTAAATCTTTCAGGTAAATTGAAATCTAATTAAATAGTACCACATTAATGTTCTCTCTTATAGGCATCATATAATTTGACATCAATTTTAGGTCCATAGAAAGCACCATCTCCAGGATTTACTTCGAAATTTTTTCCGAATTTCTTTAATCCTTATTCTAATTGATATTCAGCATTGTCCCAAACTTCTTTAGTTCCCAAGAATTTCTCAGGACGAGTACTTAGATATAATTTGAATTCAAATCCAAAGAGTGAATAGATATAACTTAAGAAGTCAAGACAACTCTTGATTTCTTCTTAAATTTGATCCATTCTACAGAATATATGTGCATCATCTTATTGAAAACGACGAACTCTAGTCAATCCACTCAAAGCACCATGTACTTCATTTCTGTGTAAGACACCAAAATCTGCAAATCTTACTGGCAAATCTCTGTAACTGTGTTGAATCATATCAAACATTAAACAATGTCCAGGACAATTCATAGGTTTTAATCCATACTCTCCTTCTTCACCCATATTAATAAAGAACAAATTTTCCTTATATTTATCATAATGACCACTTATCTTCCATAGTTAAGCATTGAAAATATTTGGTGAAATAACTTCTTAATATCCTCTTATATAATATTATCTTCTCAAAAAGTTCATTAGAGTGTTGTAAATATGAGCACCACTTGGATAGAAGAAAGCTGATCCAGGAGACAATTAATGGAAGAGGTACAAATTCTGTTTCTTACCTACATTTCTGTGATCTCTTAAAGCTAATTCCTTTTATATTTTGACATATTCATCTAACAATTTTTTACTTGGGAATGAAACACCATAAACTCTTTACAAATCATCATTGGTATTCTTACCTAACCAATAAGCAGCTGAATTCTTGGTTATTTAAAATGCCTTAACATAACTAGTATTAGGTAAATGTGGACCAGTACATAAGTCAATCAAATTACCACATCTGTAAGCAGTAGTCATAGCTCCTTCTGGAATCTTATTTGTTATCAACTGTCTCTTAAATGGATTAGTACCAAATAATTCTAAACTAGAATACAATAATAAATAAATTGTACCATTCTTCTTTGGTTAAGACAGCTCTTTAAAATTCTTATTTGGATGCTACTAGATCTTAAGCTGCCTTCTCAATTTTTACATAATCATTCTGTGTAACCTTGTAATCTCCTATGTAACAATCATAAAAGAATCCACCATCAATTGCAGGACCAATACATAAATGACATCCATAAACATCTTCCAAAGCAGATCCCAAAATGTGAGAAGAGGAATGCCAAAATACTTCCTTTCCATTATTATCATCGAAACTCAATAATTCTAATTAACAATCCCCTTCTAATGGTCTAGTCAAATCCCAAATTAAGTAATCTGGTTTTAAATTTAATGAAGATGCTTATTGTTATTGATCCTCATGATCTACATCAACAAAATCTAGGTCTTTATATATATATCATACCTTTTTCAAATAAACTATCATACACAACTTTAGCAGCCACCATATTTTCAGCCAATTTTTTACTAATTCCTACAGCAATCATCAATGGAGTAGTAATCCACTTTTTACCTAAAAAAATTGAAAACTAGAAAACAAACCTTCTATTTTTTTCCCATCCTTTAGAGTTATGGTAATAGGGGTCTTCTCTTTAGCTTCTAATGCTGCTTTTTGTTTTTGATATATTTCTGTAAACAATTTCAATCTCTTTTCTTAGTAAACAGGCTTTCCAATTTTAAAGGCTCCTCCAATCTTATTTCCAGCTTAAACAATCTATCCTTCTGTAGCTTCTTTCAATCTCTATCCTTATTACATAATTAATTTAATTTATTTAAAATTTTTCTCAAATCATTGTATTCATACACTTGTAAAAATTCTTTTTATTAAGTATTAAAATTAGAACAAATTATTAAATTCCTAGTTAAATTTTGATAATAAATTATATTCCTGAACACTATTACAATTATACATAATTTTACATAATAAAGACTCTAAAATCTTGTACAATATAAAATACAATATGACAGAATACAAATTATTAATATATTAATTAAAATAACACGATATAACAAGACTATTATCAATAAATCAATTTATATCAAGCTATCATAATTTAAAGTATAATCTATACTCTAATTAATTTAAAAGATAATAATATCCTAGAATTAATATCCGTTATTTATATGATATTTTGTTGATTTTGATGTACTTTTTGATTTAAGGAAGTATACTAATTTAAAGTTATTATTAAAACAATAATAATTCATTATATTTTGTAAACACTAAAATAGATATATTTTTTTCAAAGATTTCAATATTATTTATATTAAATAAAATTATGTTAACTAAGAATTATCAAATTGAATTATCCCATTCTTTCGTTATAATTTATAAGTGTTCCATTTAGAACCTAAATCTTCTCATAACGAATTATAAAAATTGTGACCAGTATTGAATATAGAATTGGTTTCTAATTTTTTTAAATAGCTTTAATAATTTATGCTAAAATACCAATAAAGAATAAATTAATTAATATTGAAAAAAAGTTTAAAGGAATTGATGTCTTTTAGAAAAACAACTTTCTCTTAATACTCTATTAATATTTTGAAGTTAGACAATGAGCAAGAGTGTAAATCTGCTTTAATTCCTAAGAAATCTAATTATTCTATAACTACAGACTATAACTCCCCTTAGGGTAATGTAGATAGTCTAGACAACTTGCTAGATTAATAGTCTTCTAAGAAATCACGTTTCTTTTTTAGCTAAAAAATTGATAGTGAAGAGAGTACTCGATATATAAAGACAGAGAGAGATTTACAATAGAAGGAAGATAAAGAAGTCAGACCTTTTCGTTTTAGAAGGAAAGAAGCCTAAACAAAAATAGATTTAAATGATAAAAATGATGTTGATGACTTTTTTATTGGAGTGGAAATACCAAGAATAAGTTAATAAGCTTAAAAATAAAATCCATATCAATTAGTGACCTTCACTGATTATGTAGAAAGCCTTTATGGAAAAGATTGGTTTTAATAACGAGAGAGGAAATTTAAGAGATAAATCACAGTTTAAGACTTTTTTGATACACCTTGTTGACTTTAATTATTATTTAAAAAATGTAATTTTTACCATTCTCACCCCTGATCGATATTGGATTTTGGTCTTAATTATCAAAAAATAAAATTGAGATTTACAAATTAGATGATGGTGAAAGATCTTTGTTAGTAAAAACAAAGATAAATCCCTACCAAGAAAAAACATCGTAATTATATTTGGATATATATGCTTTCTAAGATGAGATAACAATTAATAAATCAGGTCCTTTTGAGGTATATTCAAGAATTTAATTCTAAAATTACAATACAATAGAGACTTATTAAGAGTTTGATCATTTGAATTATGTGCAATAAACCTTTAAAAAAATGATTGAGTCATTTTCTAAAGATGAGAAACCAAATCTATTCCCAGCAAGAATGAGCATCTTTGCTGATTTAAAGAAATATTTATTCTACTTTAAATTAGTTGTTCCTTAATTTTAGATTGAAAACATATAGAATCTCATTTAAAAAAATCTTACAGATTATTTAGGTGAACAATCCTAATAATTTTAATAGTAATTATCCATAATAATTCAATAATAACAAAAAGAAATATCTAATACATCATTTGTCATTGTAAAAAAAGAGAATTATTAATATGTACAATTTGATGAATATTAAAAAAATAAATAAGATGTGATATTCTTATATTTCGATTCTTTTAATTAAATATAATTGAATGGACAATTTAATAACTTTCTTGCTTATTTGTTAACAAATAACTCTTTCAAAGAATAACTCAATAATATTAAAATAATTGTAATTAAAGATGCTTTAACAATCAATAAGAATCAATTTTAATTCAAGAATTCTGTTTATATTGAATTAAATCTATCTGAATCGAAAATAATTGAATAAAATGGATAGTATAAAGCTTTTAATATTGAAGGATACCTTTAAGAAAAGAAAATAGATTTGAAATCATTTATGGATGAATAATCGTAATTAATTATTTTAAAATATAATTTAGATTAGCTAGAGAAGCTGTTGATTTGAATATAAAATTAATGAAGTGGAGATTGTTGCCTGAATTAGATTTAGAAAAAGTTTAAACATAGAAAGTATTGTTAATTGGAGCAGGAACTTTAGGTTGTTAACTTGCAAGAAATCTAATTGGTTGGGGAATAAGAAAAATAACATTTGTAGATTATGGAAAGATATCATATAGTAATCCAGTTAGATAAAGTTTATATGATTTTGAAGATTCAACAAAGGGAGGAAGACCAAAGGCTGAAGTGGCAGCTGAGAAATTAAAGAAAATCTTCCCTGATATTGACAGTGAAGGATATTAATTATAGATTCCTATGCCTGGTCATTTTGTTACAGAATTATAGGTTTAATAAACATTAGAATCATTTTATAAATTAAGTGAATTGGTAAGTACTCATGATGCTGTATTTTTATTGACAGATTCAAGGGAATCTAGATGGTTACCAACTGTATTGAGTAATGCATATGGAAAGATGTGTTTTTCTGTAGCTTTAGGATTTGATTCATTTTTGATTATTAGACATGGTATTTCATTAAAAAAATATAATCCTGAAATACATGGTGAAAGATTAGCATGTTATTTTTGTAATGATATATCATCACCTGGTAATTCAATGAAGGATAGAACTTTAGATTAATAATGTACAGTTACACGTCCAGGTTTATCTTTTTTGGCATCAGCTTATTCATCAGAATTATTTGTTAGCTTAATTCATAGTCCATTATTAGATGGAACTCCAGCATCTGATAATCCAGAATAATTATAATAGACTGATTTAGGAATATTACCACATTTTTTAAGAGGTCAGTTATCAGATTTTGAAGTTCGATTATTTTATGGAAGAGCATTTAAACAGTATTAATTAAATTAAAATTTAGTTGTGTAGCATGTTCTTAATAAATTTTAGATGCATTAGAGAAAAATCCATAATCATTTTTATTAGAAGCTTTGAATCGACCTGATGTTTTATAAGACATTTCAGGAATAACGGAAGAATTGACTTAGAATAAATAAGAGATTCATGAAATTTAAGATATTGATGGAGATGATGAGTGCTCTGTGTTATAGATAATTTCATGAAATTTAATATAAATATAAAGTAGATTTATGTGACAATTTTAAATTAAACTATTTGAAAGTGTTTTATATTCAAAAGTTGTAAATTATATAAAAATTCAAGTTCTTTTTAATTTAAAACAATATAAAAAATGAGTTAAGGAATGAATAATAATCCTCTAATACCACTAGTAGGCAATCCAAAAGAATTAGAATTATACTAAATGCTTTTCAGGTATGAAATTAATCCTATTTATAACATCCTATTTTTAACTGATATCCATATATATATTTTCATATGCTTATCATTATTTTAGCTTCTAACAACATCAATTGGTTAAAGCAATTTAAAATCCAGATTAATAATAGCTCTTTTAAACATCACATCTACTTAATCTACCCTAAAGTTTGAACTTAAACAATTCAAACAAGGATGTCTTCCCTACTCCTAATATGCTGAGTAAGCTATTATTTATATCTCTACCATTCTCATTTATATAACATATATACTGAATCCTTTCCAATTTAATTATATAGATATGACATCCTTTGCCAAAACAATGGAACTGATGTAATGCTTTTCTAATTAGGCTCATTTATTATAATAAGCCAATTATTTAAATCCATATCCTCTATAATAGATAAATTTCAACTAAAAATAAAAAAACACCGCTGATAATCCTATTACAGTTGATGATGATGAACCTGTAAAACAACAAAAACAATGTCATAATCCTCATTGTAAGAATGTAGGAGATAAAAAAATCAAGTCTAAAAAGAATGATATATTATTCTTTTGTGACAAATGTTCCAAATTATATAATAAAGGAAATTTTTGTGATTTTTGTTAATAAGTATCATATTTTCAACTATTATATAGGTCTATGGATCCTATGATGATGAAGCAGGTTGGATATAATGTGATTCTTGTAAAAAATGGGTAATAATTAAGATTTTTATATTAACTTATAGAATCATATTGTATGTGAATAAAAAAATAGAAATTAAAATATTCAAATAGTAATTGAAACAAGTCAATATCACTGTTTGAATTGTTCTAAAAATATCAAGAAACCTAAAGTTCCTAAAATAGTTGAAGAACCTCCAATCATAAAATAACGTCCAATAATAGAATAAGATGATTGTAGAAACAGAGAAAAAAATATTACATTTGTAGCAACAAAAGATAATAAAATTTAATACAGTATTTAAGAATATCTAAAATATAGCATTTCGATTCAATTTAATGGATGATGAAATCAGACAAGATTTGGATTCATTAAGAAACTCAACTAAAAAAAAATAAAAAATTTAATAATGTTCTCCTCCAAAAATATAATAAGTCAATCCAATTTAATAAACTACTCAACCTTAAGAGTAATAAACTTAATAGGAAGTAAAAATATATAATCTTACTTTAAGACATAGGATTCTTCATTCGCTAATAGAAATTTAAGAAGAAGAATTAATTAAAAAATCAACTATAGAGATCTGATTGGGGAGTATTGAAGTTTATAATATTCCAGGCATTATTAAAATCAATCTAATTAAATATAAATATTATATGCTTAAACAGAAAACTCATAGAGATATTAAATAACTTAATTTTCTTAAATTAATAGACCATCAATATCTAATCCTTAAATAATTGAATACTTAGTCTTTAATCGAATCTTGTTAAGAATATTAAATAGGCTATACTTATTAGAAAAATAAGAAATAGATTTAATTTGAAATAGTTAGAAGTAAAACTAGTGAATGGAAACAATAAATACCTTATATAGATGTCAAAAATAGATTACTCAGCCAAATCTAATGATGAAAAACTATGATCTACTATCAACTTAAAAAAAAAGAACAGTTAGAAAAAAGAAGTTTTACTTTCATTAAATGTTGTTATAATAAAAGGCAAGAGAAATACAAGTATTCCAAAAGTTTTTGAAAAATAGAATGATAGACAAAAATAAAGATACAATGATTCTTAAAGTATATTATTATTCATTACTTAAAACAACTTATATTGATTAAATTAATCATAAATTATTATACAAATTATACTTAATGACATAACATAATTAACTACAATAGAAAATTTGTACTTAATCTCTAAATCTCTGTATTAAATGCTGCATCTAAATTTAATTAAAAACTTAAAATAATGTTAGAATATATATGTAAGACCTTTTTCTGAATTTCTATTAGATCATAAGTTGTTTTACTTTAATTCATTAATAGATATTGATAATTTTATAGATAACCTTCTAAATATATTTTACTAATATTTATGAAGTAAAAACTTATGAATAATATAAATACTTTAAATAAGTTATAATTTGAACAGATTTATCCATTATTGATTAGTTAATAAAAATATGATCAATTTTGAGAATGCTTTTAAAGGAAAATTTGCATAATTTAATCAATTCTTGAAACATGACTTTGCAAATATAATGGGATTTAAAATTAAGAAGGGATATATTTAAAAAATCTATTTACAATTAAATTAATAATATTAACACATCAATGACTTATTAATATCTGGGTAATTTTGATTAATGTATACCTTTTAAAATTACTAATTATGAAAGATGTTAATTATTATAATAATCTTATCATTTTTTTAAATATGCCATAGTTTATTTGCATTCTATGATCTAGTTAAAAATTTAAAAAAAAAGCTTTTCCAAGTTTTTCTTAAAATTCGATCTATTTAAACTTGATTATGTTGATATATCTAATGATGATTTGCTTTTTAGAATCTTCATATCAATATATCTGTTAAATTTCACATTAAAATAGATCTTACAATCAGAGTTTCTATATTATCTCCATTCAATTATAATTTAATTATTATATAAATTCTTTTAGATTTGATATCTATGTATGTTACTTTGTTGAAATTGAAACATAAAACTTATTAATTGTAATAAAGTAGTATTTTTAAGATTTTTATAAATCTATATATATCTACTTATTCTTTTTGATATTAGATTTTCTAAAATTTATCTAAATTATTAGAAACATGCAGATATAGTATTTGGTTGTCTACATTCATAGACAATATTTACTTGAGATTCCTTTAGATTACTTATATCTATAGGAATTTAGAATTTTTAATTTCTTTTGTTAATAGAATTAGCCTAGAGAATATAAGGAGATACTTACTAGAATAATAGTAAAGGTTAGGTGTTTGTCTTATTTTAATATAAATTAAGAAAATAAATTTACAGATATAAAAATAAATAATAAATACAGATGACTGATGACTTGAAAGAGACTTTTGATGGGTATTTAAATTTTGATTTTTCGAATTTTCATAATATGATGGCTGAAGTGTTTCTTAATGAGAATGATGATCCTGCAGATGAAATTAATGAAGATTGCATAAAATAAAAGATAAAAGGAATACCTGGGCCATATTTTAGAACACCTCAGATTGAATTTGAGAGTACGAGATGTTAATGACAAAATTAGATTAGGGTGATAAGGCAGAACATATTTATTACGATCAGGATTCAGAAAATATATCCAATTATTCGAAGTTTAATTTGTTGGCAAATTTAGATTTTGAATTAGAAGAAGAGGAAGAAATATAAATGAGAAAAAGTTCAAAATGTACAAAGAAAATATCATTATTTTCTCCATCATTACATTTTGATGATGATTAAAAAATTACAATGATAAATGTATAAAATATAGACATCTTAAAAGAAGATTATGATTTAGATGATTTTTATAAATTCTTAACTACTTTAGATTTCTTAAATGTATAAAATAATTAAAGAAATGAAGAATAAGATTAATAATAATAATCAATATAAATATTAATGTAAATTAGATAATAATTTGAAAATTTGATTGAAATGTTTATAAAAAAGACTCTTAAGTATCAATCCATAAGTTTTAATACAAAATTAAACAAATATCAATCAATTTTAGAATAATTCATATCATAAATAAATTGTATAATAGATTCAAGAGATAGAATAAATAATTCAAATTCAATGATTACAGTTGAATTTTTTAAAGGACTTCAATTAATGGAATTATTTAAAGAATTGTTAATGTAAAAATTCTTTGTTGAATAATAAAAAAAAATGGCTTAAGCAAAAAAAGTATTAAAATCTCATTGGATTACTAAATACTTTTTATTAAAGTCTAAAGGATGTTATGTAACAATGTTCAAGAGAGATAAAGAATAAAGATAATCTATAACAATGATTCCTTCACATATTGATTGGGGCAAATTAGAATTACAAGAAACAACATATCTTTGTAGGAATAAAGTACCTAATAGACCAATCTTCATAGGATTAAATGAATATTTTAAATAAGCATCTGAAAATAAATTGACTGAAGGTTGTTTACGAGATTAGAAAGTATGTATGTTTTAAGGAGTAAAAAAGAGAAGTCAACAAATTCATCAAAAATATCATGAATTTAAATAAGAAGATGATTATTTTTACTAATAAAAATTATGAATAGATATATATAAATATATATATATGATATTATAAGGAAATCAACAACATGACTTTCTATCATTTTTTTCCTAATCTTAAGTTTATGGGTTCTCTAATTTTACATTATTTGCTAATGAATATACAAAATGTAATACGTTGAGTTGGGTTATTAACAACAGAATTAATCATTTAGGATGTTTCAGTACCTGGAAGTGTAGCTGCTATTTATTTAAATAGTAACTCAACATTGCTTCCAGATTTTGCACTAACTTCAATAAAATGGGCATCCTGTTCCTTAGCTAATGCTGCTCCTTACTCTGTGGATACAACTCTTATCAGTATTATGCAAATAATTACCTGTTATCAAGATCAATCTTGTTGGCCACTAAAAAGATTATTACATCCATGCCTCTTTCTAGGCGTACATCTTCAATCCATTTTACAACACTATCAAATGATTATTTCACTTTGTATTATCATAATTTACCCTCAACATCATAACAAACTACAGCTACAGCACTATCTCTAATATAACTTGGTATTAGGGATCTGAATCTCTCTTATCCTGCAGTATCCCACAATTAAAGACGAATGGTTCTATCCTCATAGTAGAGGGTCTTGGAAATAAAATCAATGCCAACTGTGGGCTTTAATATTCAAACTCAATTACATGATCTTTGCCATCAAATGTATCAAACATAAAACGATTTATTATAGAAGTTTTCCCGACAGATTAATCTCCTAGGAATACTAATTTATATTTAGATAATGGAGCCACCATTGATCCTTTAGTATCAGTCATTCTCAATATAATAATTATTTAAATTAAGTAATATATCGAAAGTTTATACTACAATATTAAATTTACTATAAATCTATTTGTTTCATTATTATTCTAGTTAATTTATGGTGAACATTGATGATATCTATATAATTAAATTATAATATTAAGTAAAATTTTTAGAAAATTGATATAATTACACAAATGGAAATATAATAATTTTGTTCATTTTTTCTTCCAATCATGTTCCTCTTTAAAAAATATACCTAATATAAAAGCTACACAGCAAAATCCAAAGACAATCCAAAAGACTCCACCAAAACCTATCTCTGGTTCTGCAAATTTGTACAATAAATATCCTAACATATTGGATAAACCAATAACAAAGAATAATCCACCATAAATAATAGGTCCCACCTTTTTATAATATAATTAATCATCATACCTTATGACCAAAGATCTTTGCACTAACAGCAGGATAGCAAGAGAATAATCCTCCTTCACAACACATTGTGATACATAAAATAACGAAATACCCAGCATAACTATTACCAATATATCCAATAGCTCCAGTACAAATTATGTTAATAACAGCTATCATCAAATAGACCTTTTTGAAACCAATTTTATCAAACAATACTGCCCATCCAAATCTTGAACCTCCATTACATACGGCTTAAACAGAGCCTAGTACAGTTAATTTTGCATCATCAATACCAAGCTAATTATAATTTAATTAATTAATACAGTTTATCCAAATACTTTATAACAATTAGCCAATAGCATACCAAAGATAATAGAACATAAGACCATAAATATCAAAAACCAAAAAGGTCTTGATTTCATACCTTATCCTAAGGTATCACATTCAGCATGCATAACAGTTGGATGATAATCAACTGATTTTTCATGATTGATTCCACTTGGTTTCTTATTTCCTTCTCCCAAAACTTATTAATATTCCAAATTCAAATCTCTTGGATATTTTACTAATAGAGTGGCAATTATGGATAAAAGGAAATATGATCTAAAATATTCTGAATATTATATTTACAATGCTAACATCTAGAACATAAAAGGAACATTATCAAAAACATCCTTCGAAAAATATTTTTTTATTTTCCCATTCTCTTCAAAAGGAATATCAGGTTCCTCATTATTTGGATTGCAAATAGCCTTGCATATAAAGTTGAATGTAAATGCTCCAAATCCATAACCAGCAATAATTAAACCTGAAACCATTCCTCTATTGAATGGGAAGTATTTCCATCCACAAACTAAAAAAATATTATAAATAATTTACTAATTGGCAACATATAAACTAATCCAGAGGGAATGCCTATCATAAAACAATATATAAAAATGAATCCATAAATATTATTAATGAAGGACAGTATTAAAAATGCAAGGGAAATCAAGAATCCAGCTCCAGCAATCATAGATTTAAATCCTATTCTTTATGCTAACTTAACTCCAAAAGAAAGAACAGAATTTGTGGCAATTCCTAAAATTGGAAACACAATCTAGAGTGTTGATTATGTGACATTTGGATCCTTATTCTTCATATAAGCAGCAACATAAGGACCTTTTATTATTAAAATTTATCATACTTATGCCTCCCCATAAATAAAATGTACCAAGTACAAAGTGAAGTGCAATACCACCAATAATACAAACAATCCCTTAAATTTTAATACTTTGAAGCTCCTTAGGTGAATACTCTTTAAAGGGATGCTCATCACCATGATCATCTGCTTAACTTTCATGATGATTCTTATCCAATTCATGATCGCTTTATGCTACTGATTAAGGAACAGCTTAAGGCTTCATTTATAAAGATATATTTATTATTTAATGTTCAAATCATTCATCAAGTATAAATATCTCTCAATTTCTCTCATTTAATTTTTGTACATATCTTTTATTTCCATTTATATTTATTTTGTTCTTTTTCATATTCCAATCCTCTTTCTATTTCCTCTTTAATTACCATACACAACAACATAAATAAATTTACACATAAGAATTTCTACCTCAAATTTTAATTTACAATCTCCATCAATTCATAACAGAAAATTTCTGTTAGCATTCATTTGATAATCCATATTAATAATAAATTATATTAAATCTTAAAATATAAAATCAAAGTAAAATATGAGATAAAATCCATTTGGTGTTCATATCCAGCTCTTATGTTAACTGTAATATAACAAATATCTATTTTTTTAAAGAGATAATATATAAAATTGATTCTTTTTCATTCTCCTTACAATAATAAAATAACTATGAAATGATTAGTTATCAATTAGAGGATCTTCAAAATTAACAAATCATTAAAATTTTAATATCTTCATGTATTCTTTACAAAAGTATACTAAAAAGAAGGACAATAACCAATAAAATACTTAACGTATGACGATAATATAAATATTAATTATTAATACGGAATAATTTAATAAACTTTATTACTCGATGAAATTAAATCTTTATTTTAATAAACATAAAAAAAATGATTCTAATCTAAATTATAGAATAAGAAATAAATAATTAAAATAGTAAGAATCATACAAGACTTTTAATCACTGGTTAATTTACATCTTATTGCAAAACAAAATTTATTTTACTTTAGAAAAAAGAGAATACAGATAAATATAAATTCTATTGTTAATCATATCAAATAATGCTAATAAACTCTTACTCCTATAGGAATAACTAATATCAAATTATATGAATATTCCCAAGACTCTATTGAAAGAATTTTGAACTTATTTCAGTATTGATATCAATACAAGATCTTAAATTTTAATATGGAATGAATCTAATAAATTTATCAATTATAACAAATGAGTTTAAATTAGACTAAGTCAAAATTAGATAAACTATTGTGATACATCTTTTTAATTGAATTATCTCAAGTAGTAGAAACCTATGCTGGTTTTTCTATTTCTTTTGATAATATATTGAATTCTTTTTAATAATTTGATGAAAAATATTGTTTTATTTTTTTTCAGAGAAACTTTCTAAAATTTAGTAATCAACTTTACTATTGTAAACTGTACCTAATTGGACTTATTTATGAATGAGAATGTTTTATATAATTTAGTAATTAATATTAAATTCAAATCACAATGATAATAAATATAAATTACCTTATCATAATTCATAATATTTCTATATTCATGTATAGATTTATTTTCAGAAATTGTTCTTAAATATTAGTGCATTTGAATATATTTAAAATTTATAATAATCGATGAAATTTTTATAATACAAAACATAAATCAATTATATAATTTTTAACGATTTTTCTTTTGATTAATTAATATATTTTGCAACATATTTTTTTTTTTTCTGAATATTTAAATTATTAAAATATGATTCTCCATCATATTAAAGATAGTCTAATATAAATATTATTGATATTGCTTTGACATAATTTAATATAAGGATATCATTTAATTTAAAAATTATTGAATATATAAGAACTTTTTTTTTCTAAAATTGATATGACAATGAAATGAGAACTAATCACACAACTAACAGAGAAAAGTAAGACTTATCAAGTGTCCTATAACTTTTCTGGTCTTTACCTTAGGTATAGGTAAAATTAAAGATTATAAAACTTGGTTGCAACTCTTGAATTAATTCAATGCAATCACTGTTGTAGGTGTCAGTTATGACGAAATAATAATATAGTAATGCTTTTCATTCTCTAAGAAAGGATTTAAATTTAATCAGTGTGTAATTAGTATATACTATTTGAATAAAGTTGATAAATAAAAATGACAGGTTAAGGAATAGAGGATTGGAAATTAATAGAATGTAATAATTGTGTGATGTTGAATATACTTGTGGAGTGAAATTCTTAAAAAAATAATTAATTAATTATTATGATTTTAAGAATAGTATGGATTATAAAGATACACTATTTACAAATTATATTATTGATGATAATTAATATATAACTGTTTCATATTCTTATGATTTCAAATAAAAAAGATTATAATAATAATAATAATAATAATAATCAATGGCTGAAGAAGACCCGATGACGCAACAGGAATAACTAAAAGATGATGGGGCTGAACCATATGGAAAATTTCGAATAGCTAAGCAAACATTGTGTTCTATTGCTTATATGTGTTAAGAAAGAGTATTTGCTGAGGAAGTAGACAAACTGGAAGAAATAGGAGAGAGGTTGATAGAGGTATTGGATGTGAGTAATATGAAAGGATGGGCTATGTACTGATTTTAAGTCAGGTTTGACTATGTAAGACTAAGCAGAGAGGGAGAAGGCATTTGGACACAATAGAAAACCAAAAATTGAACCAAAAGGGTATTGTGAGTTATGGTTAGGTGCATTAAATGACTTTACAATGAAGGTTTTATGCATTGCAGCTATTGTCAGTATAATAGTTGATGTTTCAACTGCTGATGAAAGTTATAGGAAATTAGCTTGGATTGAAGGTATTAAAATTAATTAATAATAGGATTTGCAATATTGGTAGCAGTGATTATATCTACGAATGCAAATGCTGTGAATGATTATTAAAAAGAAAGACAATTTTAAAAATTGAATGAAGTTGCTGATGAGAGAAAGAGAGTGACAGTGGTTAGGAATGGAAAGAAATGTGATATTCATATGAGTGAAGTGTTGGTTGGAGATGTAGTATAAATATTTGAAGGTATGGAAATACCTGCAGATGGTTTTGTATTGGAAGCATCAGATTTAACATCTGATGAAAGTGCTATGACAGGAGAAACTGATCCAATCAAAAAAAATGTGTTAAGTGAATGTATTAATAAAAGAAATCAATTAAAGGAAGAAGGTGGATAAGTAAATATTAATATCATTGAAATATTAGAATACAGCAGGTCATCATGATGTTCCATCTCCAATAATGATGAGTGGAACAAGAGTATTGAGTGGTGAAGGAAGGATGCTCATTCTTGTTGTAGGAGACTTATCCTGTGCTGGTAAGATTGCAGCCTTATTGAGATAAGATGAACCAGAAGGTAAAAATACAATATTAATTTAATAGCAACTCCATTGTAAATGAAATTAACAGCGATAGCTGAAGATATTGGTAAATTTGGATTGATTTCAGCAATAATAATTGTTTGTGTAATGTGTCTAAGATTTGGTATTGAGAGAGGATTGAATGATGATTGGGAAAATTACATGGTTGTTACAATTATAGGATATTTTATCATTGGAATCACTGTGGTGGTTGTTGCTATTCCTGAAGGATTACCATTAGCAGTTACTCTATCATTGGCTTATTCTACTAAATAAATGCTTCAAGATTAGAATCTAGTTAGAAAAATGGCAGCATGTGAAACTATGGGAGGAGCATCTATGATTTGTTCAGATAAAACAGGAACTTTGACCTAAAACAAAATGTCACTTGTAAATGTGTGGAATGATGATATCATTGAAATCGATACCTATTCTGAAAAATAATAATTGACATCCTATTTCCCATAAAACTTTTAGGAATTCTTTATCCAATGTTCAGTAGTTAATGGATCAGCTATGCTTAGACCTGAACCAAAAGGATCTAAGACAGAAATTGCATTACTTGAATATATTGAAAGATGTTCTACTAATTATGAAGAAATAAGAGAAAAATATCCTGCTAGTACTAAATTCCCGTTTAGCAGTTTAAGAAAAAGAATGTCAATGGTATTAGAGTTAGATGGAGGAAGACGTAGATTAGTTTGTAAAGGAGCATCTGAAATGGTTTTAGCAGCATGTTCATAATATCATTCTAAGGGAAATGGATCTATTGTTCCTATGAATCAAGAATTAAAATAAAAGGTAGAAAAAGCAATTGAAACTATGGCTGGCAGAGCATTAAGAACTATATGTTTAGCATACAAAGAAATTAGTGCAAGAGAAGACTTAACAACAAAAGATAACAAAGGTGTTTATGCTGTTGAATAAAGTGATTTGACATTAGTAGCAGTATTGGGAATCAAAGATATTCTTAGATAAGAAGTACCAAGAGCAATTTAATTATGTAGAAGAGCAGGAATTAAAGTTAGAATGGTTACTGGAGATAATAAATTGACTGCCAAAGCAATTGCTAAGGAATGTGGTATCATAACTCCAGGAGATGATTAATCTATTGTTATGGAAGGACCTGAATTTATAGCAAAAATAGGAGGAGTTGTCTGCACTAAATGTAGAACAGCAGTTTGTCCATGTGCAAGAGATAGTACTACAGCAAAGAAGGAAAATAAAGATGTAAGAGTTGATACCATTGCAAATCCTCAAGAGTTCGATAAAATCTATCCTCATTTAGATGTATTGGCTCGTAGTAGACCTGAAGATAAGTATGCTTTAGTTACAGGTTTAATTGAAAGAGGTCATGTAGTTGCTGTTACAGGAGATGGTACAAATGATGCTCCAGCTCTGAAAAAAGCTGATGTTGGATTTGCTATGGGTATTGCAGGAACTGAAGTTGCAAGAGAAGCTGCTGCTATTATTCTATTGGATGATAACTTTAATTCAATTGTTAAAGCTGTAATGTGGGGTAGAAATGTGTATGATAACATAAAGAAATTCTTGAGATTTTAATTGACTGCTAATTTAGTTAGCGTGGGTTTGACATTAATTGGAGCTGCTGTTTTGAGTCAAGAAATTTTGAAACCAATATAATTATTGTGGGTCAACTTGATTATGGATACTTTAGGTTCTCTTGCCTTAGCCACTGAACCACCATCAGAGAAATTACTTTATCGTAAACCACATGATAGGAATGAATACATCATCTCTAAAAAGATGTTTAAATTCATAATTGGAACTGCTCTAATATAGATAGCTGTTGTTTTAGTTGTAGTATTTGCTGGTGACTCCTTTTTACCAGAATATGCTGATGAATATGATCTTACAGCATTTAGAGGAATAAAAAAACGATATAAATATAGTGATCATTTGTGCAAGACTACTTATGATGATCTCAAGAAATATTCAGATGAAAGTGGAAGACCAATGATTGAAATACCAGATATTACTGAATAGAAAGATGTAAAGATGAGTGGAGCCTGTTTATCATCAGAATGTGTATGTCATGAAAGCAAATGTTATGAAATCATGTGTGAAGAATGTGATTTTGAAACTAGTTGTACTCTTATAGCTAGTGGTAGATTGAATACTCCAGAAGGAGGTAGAGATTATGCTGTATTCTTTGAAGATACTCATGAACCATCTCGTCATGTATTTTATTAATTCATAATTTATTAGTTTACTTATGTTTTTAATGTTTTCATCATGCTTCAATTATTCAATTTTCTCAATAGCAGAAGATTCAATGATGAAATCAACATTTTTGAGGGATTAACAAAGCATACTGCATTTATGACAATAGTACCTGTCATATTTTGTATACAAATTCTAATGGTTACATTTGGTTCTAAAGCTATTGGTTTATATGGTAATTTTGGACTCAAAATTCAATAATGGTAATTCTTATATATATCATTTTTTTCAGGTTGATTGGTATTGGATTCGGATGTATATCAATTATTGGATGTTTCTTCCTTAAATTTATAAAAGAAGATATGTGTTGCGAATGTGGAAGCAAAGAAATCAATCCAATGGAAACTGAACATAAAATTATTGCTTTAAAAGGAGATCATTCCTCAGGTGGTTTAGCTAGACGTTATTCATCTCTTGTAAATTTATTCATTTATATATTAGAGACACGATTAAAATCCTTTTGGTGTTGCTGGTGTTGCTCATTAATAACATTAACATTGAATTAATTATAAATAATCATATAATTTAACTATATAAATGAAAATCAATAAGAGAGCCACTATGGAGAGTGAATATGACTAAAAAGATATTGTTGTAATTGATAATGGTACTGATACTATCAAAGTGGGAATCTCTGGAGAGGATTATCCTAGAGTAATAATGAATCTAATATATCAATAGCTTATCTATGACAATAAATGTGGATCACACTCCGTTTAAAATGACAATGACAACCCTAACAATAAACCATAACTTTTATTTGGTTAAGATTTAAAGAAAGTCATCAAAGAGAAAAAGTTGAATGTACAGTTATCAAATCCAATTAAGGATGGAGTATATATTATAATTATTATATTAACTTAGAAAATTGATAATGTGGAATCAATGAAAGAATTCTGGTAATATATTCTTGAAGATGGGTTATAAATATCTGAATTACAACAAGTTAATTTATTAATCATTGATCAAGTAAAGAATACTAAAGAATATAAATCAAAACTTGCTGAAGTATTTTTTGATTATCTCAAAGTTTAATCAGTTTTATTCATGAATTCAGCAAGTTTATCATTGTTTTCAACTGGATTAGTCAGGTAATTATTTATTATAACTTTATATTAAGTGGTTTATCAATTGAATTAGGACATGCTGTTAATACAATTGTTCCTATTTATTAAGGATTTCCAATTATGCATGCTTTAGAATTTTCTCATATCTCTGGTTCTGAAATAACACAAAGTTTAGAAAATGATTTGAAAAACGATGAAGTATAACTAGATAGATTTTCAGAGGAAGAAAAATAATGGATTATTAAAGATATTAAAGAAAATATGTGTTATATTGCTAGTGATTATGAAATGCAAGTAAAAATTATCTTTTTATAAAAATTAAGATAAATTCAGAAGATAATTTTACAGAAGAAGAGAGAAGCTATGAATTACCAGATGAATAAGTAGTTCATATTACTCCAAAGATTAGATATCATTGTTCTGAAGCTTTATTTAACTCTGCTATTATAAATAAGAATAGTTTTTCATTACCTTAAATGATTGTTAATTCAATATAGAGATGTGATAAGGAATTGAGATAAGAATTACTGTCTAATATGGTGCTTGGAGGAGGCACTTCTATGTTTTAAGGTCTAATATCTAGATTACAAGATGATATTTGTTAAATCTATCCAGGAGGAGCCATGAGATCAGAATTTAATTTTGTTGCTGATTTCCAAAGGAAATATAGTGCTTGGATAGGTGGTTCTATGCTTGGATCACTCAAAACATTTTAATCTTTAGCCATCAACAAACAAGAATATGAAGAAAATCCTGAAGGCAAAATGTCACTTATTCATAAAAGAACATTTTGAAAAATATTATTATTGGTAATTATTTTAATCAAATTTTATATATTAAACTGAGAATATACTAACAAGTATGGTTAGTTGAAGTTCCTTCAATTAAGCATTTCTAAATATCTATATTGTTTAAAATAATAGAGAATTTAATGTAAATATAATTCTCTACTATAGTATAATTATTTTGGATTCAATTTTTATTCTAAATCCGTATTAAAACTAATACCTTAAATATAATTAAATAGTCCACTTCATATCCTTTAATAAAGTATAGTGTTGTATATTTTATATTGTTAAATTACTGCAATGTTATATTAAAGGCTTTGATATTTTGTAAATATTGATTTTCAACAATAAAATATCATTATATAAGAAATATTGAGTATTTTATAACATCTACTTTAAATAAGTACTTAATTTTGTATTAGTTATGTCAATACATCCACCCCAATATTGTTATTGTTGTAATGATAAGTTAAAATGAATGAAAATCAAAAGTTATGAATGATTTGATTACAAAAAGTGATTGAATTCATAAGTTACAGAAAAATTATTATAATTATTATTATATATTTCATCTCTTAATTTATATGAAAATCAGAAAAAAAGCAAATATAACAAGGTCTCTACCGAAAATTCCATTCTAAAATTAAGGTCGGTTCATTACTTAAAAGAATGAAGAAGAAGAACTTGATTTCAGTTTTGAATTATGTCCAGAGACTACAAAAAGTACAAAATAGGAGTTTTATCGATTTCACAAAACAATCGAAAGAATTTAAGAATAAAATCAATTTTATAATAGAAATGATAACTTAATGAGTAGTTTATCATCTCCACAAATTCCTCCTGGAAGTTTTGGATTATTTAATCGACAAAAGAATGATGTTTTGCAATTAAAGTATTATTGATCTCTTAGTAGCCATATGAAGTATGGAGATAAGTACATGGTAATTCTTGCAAAGGGATTATAAAAGTAAAATGACATAAAAGAATTTCATTTAAATGATAATCGAATTACTTAAATGAGTTCATCTGAAGTAATAAGAAGTACTAGAGGAGCATTTAAATTGAGTTTATCAAAAAATAAGATTGGCAGTGGATGTTTGGAAATTGGAAATTCTTTGGTGAGTAGAGATTGCAAAATATAATTATTAAATTTAGAAGATAATAAACTAAAAGAAAGTTTAATAATTGACATTTTGGAAAGGATTACTGATAATAGATCTTTAAAGATTTTGAATTTGAGCAAGAATAATATATCAAATAATTGTTGTACAGCACTTTGTAATATGATTTACAATAATGAAGACATATAGGAATTATATTTGCATTTTAATAGATTAAATGGAAATGGAGCAATAATGATTTTTAATAGTTTGCAGAAATCTAATTTAAAAGTATTAGATTTATCCTAAAATTCAATAGGGATTGGTTTGGATTGGTCAAATAGTTTTAATCTAATGGTGAGCACCAATAAAGAATTAATTCATTTTGATTTGTCTTTTAATAGAATCTCATATAAAATTACATGTAACATTGCTGAAGGATTGAAAAAAAATAAAACAATTATTGGATTTCATTACACAGGTAATTCTGGGTATGTAGATACAAAAGGATTTTTGATTCCTATTGAAAATGGAGAGATGGAATAGACTCAACATTAAATTGCTTAAAGAATATAAGGATGTTAATATATCAAATAAAAAAGATTAAGATCTTATAGAGATACCAACATCAAAGATTGTTGTTGGATATGTGAAGGTTGGCAATAAATAGATTTCTAATGGAATCTAAATAATTCTGGTCCAGCAAATGATCCAATGTTCTTACATCTATCTTATTTGAATTATGATGATTTATATATGGGAAAGATTGAATAAGGTTTGAGAGTATAGAGGATGGTACCTCCAGGTTTGTGTTATTATTTTTTTACAAATGATGATATCTAATGTGTAGCTTAGGATTAAGTTCATAAGAGATGGCCATTGCCATTAAATAAAGTACGAATCTTAGATAAAAGAGTTGATGTAAAACTGAATCAATTAAATTATTTAAATGTTTAAGGAACATAAATAATTGATAAATATTATATGCCAATTATAAATGTTTAGCCAAGATAGGAGGACTTGATTTACATACCTGATGTAATAGAAAATAAGAACATTTGGTCATTTCCAATTTCTTTGTTTAAGGATTGGAAAAAGGACACTGAAGAGTTGTTAGATAAATGTTTTTCAAATGATTGGAATTTAAGTAGAATAACAAAATTGATTAAGGATGAAAATGATCGAAATGCTTGCTATGAATTTTTGAAATAAAATTATCAATAAATAAAGGATACTTATAAGTAATAAATAATTTAAAATTTAGACATTTTGCATGTTTATCACCAATAGGAGATGTTTGGGCTATCTCTTCATTAATAAACCTATAATTGTTAAGTTAAATTAAGCTAACAGAAATTAATGAGAAAGGGATAATTAAATAATAGGATATGGAATTGAAATACTTAGCTACTATATCTGGAACAGAAAAAGGAAATTATAGAAAACCAGAAAGAGGAATGGTGAGATTTTAATTTCTTGAGATGTGGATAAGAATAGCTGAAGACAAATATATTCGAAATGGGATTGCAAAATCCTTTGAAGAAGCTTTAAGATGGTTATGGGAAGATCATCTTAAAGAGGAATTTAATAAATACAATAGTTAAACATTTAGAGATTTTAGGTATTGGAATGAATAATGTGATTTATGTATGAAGCATTACAAAACTATATTGGATAGTGTATACATAAGGTATAGTGTAAAAAAGGTAAAGCCAGGATAGAGACCATTTATGAGTTTGTAAGAATTATAAGAGATGTGTGCTCATATTGGGTTGAATTAATTAGATACATATGGGCCTAATACATCATTATTCGCATTTAATAAAGCTATGATGACTCAGATTGATGAAGTGAATTCAGATAGAATATTTTAAATGAGTTTCGTGGAATTCTTAGAAGCTTTTGCTAGAATTGCTGAAGATATTGATAGTAGACCTATTGGATTACATCTTAAAATTGAATAGCTTATTTTGAGATGTTACAATTTATTTTCAGACATATATGCTTAACCTAATTAGAGTTACTTTTAAGATGAATGGGATTAAATAAACAAATAACAAAGTGATGAAGACATTGATAATTATGATTGATAATAATTTTATAAAAAATAAATAAAGATATATTAAAATTCATTAGAATTAAATGTAATTATATACATATGTGAAATATTCAATTATCCATTTATAATAGCATCATTATAAATTATTGATATAAAATTAAAAATTTATATTAAATTGCTTAAATAGTATGAAGTCGGGAAATTAACAATTATTTATTATTTTTTTTATGTAATCTCAAATTAACAAAACCTAAATCCTAGCCAATGTTAAAAAATGTCATAAGAACATTGCCAAACTTAATGACAAATTGTATATTCTTCAAACACTTATTAAATAACACAATTTCAATATTGATAAAAATACAGATATGATCAAATAAAAAGCAAATGAAAACCCCATAGTCATTATAAATGATGAAACTAGCTTAGAAGTGATTATTAATGCAGAAGATTCAAAATAAGAATAAGTGATTGATATTAAATAGACTGCTCGCAAATTAATATCACGATTTTATTATCATATCGAATAAAAGATGAAATAAAGTTCTATAAATCAAATAGAAGCATTAAAGTAATTTTGTGATAAAGATGATCTATTTGAGAAGCTTCATAAAGGATTTTTTAAGTTGTATTTTGAGCAAGATTAAAAATGTAAAGAATGTCAACAAATCATAAAGGAGTAATAAAATTGTCTTAATCATATCAGAAATGAACATTTGACTGATCTAAAAATTTATATCTGTATTAAATGTAAGTTGTCTTTTTCTAAAGGTGATTAATTGGAATAACATATATTATAAGTACATAATTATAGTTAATTGATTCAAAGAGAGACCAAAGTTGATATCTAATAAATATAAATCAAACAACCAAATAAAATAAATGGTGTATAATAAAATTTTCATCAGAAATTAGATTTAAGTAAGATTGCATAAAATATACAATCTGACTCTACTCTAAAAAAGGTATCAATAATTTAATAAACTAATAATAACAGTTTAAGATCATCTTAAGATGAGGAAAAAGAATCTGATTCTGTATTTAATTAAATTTATATTCCTTTGGACTTAATTGTTGGAAATGCAGAAAAAAAGAATGATGAAGAAAAACAAGATCTCAAATCTTATACTACCAAAAAACCAACCAAACTTAAAATTAAATTCATATAAGTATAAAAAAATGATAATACATAAATTAAGTGAATTAATTATTTATTCTAAAATGATTAAGGACATTTTAATTAATTGAATAGTTATGGTATATTCTAACACTTTTGTGATTATCAAAATATTCTACTACAATAGATTTAATTTAGGATTTGGTATTTTCTTAAATGTTATGTTATATTAATGATAAATTTTGAATTAGTTTTTAGATATTATATATATTTATCATAGAATTATGGTGAATGTTAACTATAATAATTAAGAATTAGACAAATTAAATTTATATAAATATAGTTTATTTTATTAAATAACTTAAATAGAAACATCTGTGATGAATAAGGACGATATCATTGCATTTTATGGGAAAAGAGAAGTGAAAGAGACATATAATTATGATATTTTGGCAGATGATAGAGTTTCTTTATTTTCTTCAATAAGAGAAACAAAGCATGAAAATTAAAAGGCTTTAATTTTGAGTAATTAACCTACCATATATTGTACTTTGAGTATATGTAGTTTTTTTATTGCTCTATCTAATTTGCCAGAAGAGGATAGGATTTATTTTTTTTATGATGATCCATTATCATACAATGTTGGATTGATTGTATGTTATTAATTTAATTAAGAGGTTTGTATGTGTTGTCTATGTATATTGGGCATAGTAATCTCAGAAATTATAAAGAAATCATTTACAAATAAACAAATAGGAACTTTGCCGTTTTTGACAAAGAAGTAACATAAAATGAATTTTAATCCCACTATCTGTCTTGCAGGACAGGTAGCTCATTTACTATTACTTATTGAAATAATTCTCTAGGCAATGCCAACTTAATTATTTTAGCATGAAATACTAGTTGATTTATCATTTTTACTAAATATGGTTTATTTTGCTTATGCGAATAGTTTCTTAGAGAAGAAGAAAGCTGCTTAGATGTATTACATACCATTTATCTTATATATTTGTGTTACCCTTGCATGTAATGATTTATATAATTTAGAGTGCTATGTTAAAATAACTCTATGAAATTATAATATACTCATATATGGAAAGTGTAGACAGAGAGAGTTATTTTAACATATATGGGAATAATGTTACAAGGAATATAATTTTAATTGTTTAGACCAGCAATAAAGGAGATGGAGAGAAATCAAAATATCTTGGCAGAAGTTCTTTGATTGCTTTATTAAATATAAAATCAATCTTGGAATGGTTGTATGTCTTATTATTTTTATTATGGTTATTATTATGGTTTAATCTTTTGCATTAAGGAACGCATAAAGTTCTTTTGAGGGGAAGGTGGTTCTGGAGTAGCAATATAGGATTATTTATAATTAGGAGATACAGGAATTGGTTTTATTATCAATGGACTTTGGCATTCGAAATTCTTAGGTATATTTAAAGGTGTAGCATTTGATATTGATTTTACAATATCTCTGAATCCATTCAAGAATCTTTCATTATAATACTCAACAATTCTTGTAAAGACTTACTTTTATTAAGAGTAATATTAAGTGTAAAGCTAATGTAATTAGAGAAATAGTTACTTTATTAAAAGAATTAAAGGAAGGACTTTATTTGTGATGTTTCTATATCACATAAAATGTGCAAACTATCACAGTATCATAAATCACATCCTTCAATACTTCTAATTTTGGATTCTTCATAAACTCACATAATGCTGAATATGCAAAATCATGAATGTCTAATTAAAGTATTTTACAAAGTTCTTTCACTCTCAAAGCTAAATGATTCTAAAATCTTCTCACTAATTCTTAATCAAAGTATTTTGGTGAATCTATATATAATTATAATATATTTAATACTATCTCTGAAGATTTCAACTAATTTCTCTGCATCTGTCTACCACATTAAATTGAATAGGATATGTTTTTCTAATTCAAAGAGTTATGAAGTTATAGTAGATGGCATTTATCTATTAAAATGAGCAAAGTTGGCAATTACTCTAAATAAATCTAAGGGACTTATCTCAAAGATTGTACATAATTATTTCATGTTTTACAATAAGTTAGGTTTTTAGATTACAATTTAATAAGTATATAAAGATAAACCTAAAATAGCAAATTAGAATCTATCATTTTTTAGGAGTTTCAAATCAAATTATCCTTCATTCTATTTAATTATTGAGTCAATAACAGCTAAACATAATGTTAATATAGTTTATTCTTATTCATTTTATTTTGAAGATTTAGAAGCTTCTGTGATTTCAAAATATTTTCTAAGTTTTATAGTTGCCTAAGCATAAAATTCTTATTCATCATCATCTTCTAAGCATTTATAATTTTGCATAGTAATTTTCTTCATCCATTAATGTAATTCCATACATTTACTTATAGGTGTTTGAGGAATTGTATTTTTTTTAATATCAAAATATGTTTTCTCTTGAGTATTAGAGAATTTATTATCTTTTAATGGTGTTTACATAAAAGGAGGATCACTTTTTATTTTAGTTTTCTTTTACAAAGTTTCAAATTCTGAATAATCTGTTTATTTATTGATATCCTTTTTAGGAGTAAATACAACCCTTTACCTTAAAAAACATTCTTCATCTAAATCTGAATGTTTTTTTATCTTCTCATATTATTTAAGTAATCGTTTATATATTTAATCAATTGTTTATTCTTCAAATAAAATAGGAATTTAATTTTCTTCTTATAAATCCAATACTATAGCTTTACGTTACATTACATTTACAACTTGATTTATGCATTTCTAACATAAATTTTAATAAAATTGTAATTCTTCATCACATTCATGTAAATCATTACAAAAAAAAAATAGCATTTTTTATGAAAGGTCTGCTACATTTTATGTAAATGTATTTGGTAAATTTTAAAATACAATGGATAAAGATCCAACTAGAATCAATATAACTTTACTATTTGGATCATAAATATTATGTTCATTCTTATCTAATTACTCTTCATATTGTACAATGTTTTATCTTACCATTATGCAAAGAATCCATGCTACTTTCTTTAAATTCTATATATATGGATCATTATCATCCTCTTTTCTGAATTATGGAGTTTAACTTGGATTCTAGACTGGTCTAATAAATACTTAAATTATTGAATATACTGAATAAGGCTAAAGCATTTGTCAAACTTTTTGTATAATCTAAAGCTGAAATTAGCTTATCTGACAACATTATCAAATTCAGTTGAATGATACTTAAGAAGTGTAGGAAGGTCTTACAACACCAATAAGAACTACTCAATATCTGTTTAGGGATCTAAATTGCGGATTATCTACAATCTTATTATTATTATACTTATGTAAGTGTAATTCCATTGCCTTGTGTTGTTTATCCATCTATTTGTTATATTTAACAACTTTGACTGCACAAATAAACTACAGCTGGAACGTAAATCTAAATACTTTCTAACGAAATATACTTTTTCATCTTATTCTGAAAATTATAGCAAAGCTGTTTTGGCTTTCTCTAAAGTTTCTTGATCCAAATTTAGTTAATTAGAAAATTCTTCTATATACATTCTTCCCGGGTAATTTTAATATATTTATTAACTATTAATGAATTTTTTTGAAAAGTCAAAATGTTGTGTATGCTCTAAGAGTCTTCAAAAAATGTAATTAACGGATATTATAATTTTAGGTTTATGAGTTTTTTTAGCTAATGTAAAAGATGTCATTAAGATGTATGTCTCTCTTGTAGTAACAATAGAATCAAGGTAATTCTATATCATTAATAAAGTTATATGCTATTCCAAATGAAATGGTTAAATAATTTGATAAAACATAAAGAGTTTGTGATAATTGCTACAGAGATTATCTATATTATCAGGATTTAATTAAAGTATACAAATTATAATGGAATACTAAATCACTTTTCATAAATAAATTAATGGGTGACAAAAAGAGGAAGATTAAAATATAACAACCTCTAGAGTTTTTTGATAAACAAAACATTGAGAAGGATATCCTTACAGGAAGATCAGATGCTCATTTATTAAATTACAGTGTAAGAGAATTTGTAACCCAATGTTAATAAGGGTTAGAACAAACATAAATTAGAAATTCAATTATTAATGTTTTGTAATTATTCGTAGCTCATAATCCAACTATTGGATATTGTTAAGGAATGAATTATATAGCAATTATTTGTTTATGTATAGCAGATGAGGAAGGAGCCTTTCTTCTTATGAATCATCTCTTTAATGTGATTATACCTCCAAGATTCTTTTCGAATTCATCAGGAGCATCTTTAATTGGTTATTAAGCTGAAATTAATTTTCTTTAAGAATAGATTTTTGTTAATGATTTTAAAAATAACAAAACATTAACCTAATTTATTGAACTTTAAGGACCATAACTCTTATTAACTTTAATGGTATAAGTGCTTAACATAAGTTCATTATTAGTCACTTGGATTCAAATGTTCAAACTTAAATCCTTTGTTCCTATTGACAAGGTTCTATTATACACATTAAATACTGCTATAAGAGATATTGATCTTATGTAACCTAAAATTCTGAATAATATAGGAAAATGTATTTATATGTTCCTATTAAATACAAGTTGTTCATTATGCCAATTTAATTGAACTATTTCAAAAGGATGAAATTTACTTTACAAAGTTTGAAAGAACAATATATATTGAATAATATTACTCAAAAATTAGTAGATAATGGGTTAAAAATGATCCGATTATCTTGAATAAATTAAAAAAAATATCAAATCTTGAGATTGATGAAATTATAAACTTACAAACAGAATTCAAAAAGCATTGTTTAGAGAAAAGGACTATTGAAATTGATTAATAATAAAGATAAAGTATGAAATAAATAGCTTAATTAACTGATTCATCTGATGAAGATGGAGATGATTAATATAGAGAGACATTAATAATTTAATAATTTAAACTATAAAAATATGGAATCAATCTAAATACATTTCTAAATTTGATGGTAATATCATCAGTTATCTATATATAAATAGGAGATATTTTTACAAAATGAGAGCGAACATTATCCTTTAGATAAAGAAAAATTGGAGTTAATTTTTAATTTATTTGATGAAAATAAATCAGAACTCTTAGATTTTAGAGAATTTCTTATTTGTTTAAGTATTTTATTAAGAGGAACTTTTGCTGATAAATTTAAGATGCTTTTCACTGCTCATACATAAAATGTCTTAAAATTTTAAGATTTTGATACTCTTTTATCTTTACTTGTTCCTTTAGAAATATAATAATATAAAGAGTATAAAGAATTTTTATAAAGAATTGTTCAACCTTCTTTCACTTATTTTGATATGTTAAAAGTATTAAAAGATCCTTTGATTATTTAATTAGAAGTATGGAAGGAGAAAACTACATCTCAAATTAAGAAATTAAATTCATATAAAAAAATAATAGATATATGAGATTATCATTAATTTTATTATTATATTATTCTTTCACGACATTGTTTTGGTAGATCTACATCACTAAAATTAATATCTCTTTTCTCTTCTAAAGGATTTTTGTCTGAAAATTATTATAATTAATCCAGAAATACTAATGGATCATCCTCTTCTAAATTAGTATCTTTTGTATTTTCATTTGAAGATTTTAAAGCATCAATGACTTCTATTTTATCCTTTAAATTAGCATAAATTCTTGTAACTAAATTTCCTGGATCATTTTATTAAGCAAGTTCATAATCTTCATCGTTCTCTTTATATGATTAAATTTTCAAATTAAGTTATGTTGCAACACTTTTAGCAGTGCATTTTCTTTGATGATTTTCTAATTAATCTAAAACATCTTTCCATTTACAACCATAATTTCTATTTAAACAATAAACATCAAGTTCACTTACAATACCTGCAGCAATACGATCAGCTTTTAATATATTTAAAATATAAATACTTTGAAAATGCTTTTATTTTGCATCTGCTCTACATTCAGGACAACTATTATGATTACTTAACCATTAAGAAATACATATTTTACAAAATGTATGGCTTTATTAAAATAAATCAATACCCACATTTTAATCTAGTTGGTTCATCAAATACAGCAGCACAAATAATACACTTTAGATATTTGGAAATTGAATGTTCATTAACAAAATTTCGCTCCTATTTTGTGTTTTACATTATTTAATATTAATAATTAATAAATATATATATTCTATTATATTATCTTAAATTACATTTCTTCATTCATAGAATTGAGTATCTCAATTAATATTAATATTCAATCTGTTTAATGTAATCGAAATATCATTATAAACTATTAAATGAAAATCAAAATTAAATATCCAATTTGAATAATTAGAATCTTTAAATTTAATGCTATTCATTCTCAGTATATTAGATATATTTATTTATATATATAAAATACAAAATAATACTTGGAATTAAATTTTTTATTTATAATTAAAATAAATTTTAATATGTCTGAAATTGAACAGTTAACTTAATAGAAGTAAGAGATTGAGAAAAGTCAAGCAATTTTAAATTAATGGGTTCAATTAAAGAAAAATTTGTCATCTAAATTCAAAAATCCTGCAGAAGCTTTTAAATCATTATGTAAGGAAGGTAAGGATGTGTTAGCCATTGAAGATTTTGGAGATTATGCTAAAGGATTGGATTTGTAAGATTATTGTACTATATTTAACTAGAACTTAAGTATTTAAAGATACTACATTAAATGAAGAAAACTTTTCCAAAATTTGGGAATAATGGGAATACAAATAAAAATAAAATGAACATAAATTATAAATCATTAATGAGAAACTATAACTGTTAACAATGTTGGATAATGGAGAGATGCCTAAAGAAGCTTCAAGAGGATTGGATACAGCACCAAATAAAAAAGTTTAATCAATAGCAAATAATTGTGAAACATTAGAAAAATTATAAGAAAAATTAGATACTCTAGTTAATGAAGGATAAAAGTAGAAAGAAAAATAAGATGTTGTTCAAAATGAATAAGAATGTTTTGCACAATATTTAGCCAAAAAATCTGAAATCAAATAACCAGAACTTCATGTTACTAAACTTTAATAAAAAAACAATGAAGAAGAAGAAGGTAGTAATCCTTCTAAGGCTAAGCGAAGTTATATTGATTCAACTCCTGCATATTCTAGAAATAAAGGTGCTTTTGGAAGTAGTGGTAATTTACTTCAAAGTAGTCTCTAAAATAAGGGTTCTTTAGGAAATAGTCAATTATCTGTTAAATCCTCCTTTATTATTGAATCTTAGATTTAAATATCTCCTCAAAAAGCAGCTCAAAACTTAAAAAATTATGTTCCTAATCCATAATAATAATAATTAAAGTCACCCTATGAAGAAAGGTAGATATTAGAAGAAAGAAAGTCTTAAAAAGCAAACAGAATGAAAGGTGACCTTCAATCTTATATATCTTAATTATTTTAAAATGAGAGAGATTAAAAATAATAAATAAGAACATTTGACTAACCCCCTGCTCAAGGTTTAGCTGGTTTTGTTACATAAAAGAGATTATATTAAAATGCATCAAATAAATAATCATTTGTGGATAATGATTCTCAAAATGTATCAAAGAGAGTGTAAACTATTAGGTATTATTGAAAAGTATAATAGATATAAATTGGATGATTTCTAATCATAGAAATTAGCTTAATATAGTTATGTTCCAAGAACAGTGCCAGATTGGACTCCTGATAGACAAGTGAGATTGTCAAATCCAAAACCAAAATAGAATAGTGGAAAATAGATAAGTCCTAAATATACTCCAGGAAATACTCATAGATTAAATCTAAATTATTTGAAATAAGAGAAGTAAAAGGATTCACATGAATAAAAATAGGAGGAGTAACCATCAGCTAATTGTTGATTTATTATATATTAATAATATAATATAAAATATTGATTATTTATTTGGTATTGTTATACATATTATAAATAGTTCATCGATTAAATAAGTAGCTTATTAAATTAGCTAACCAAGTTTTATTTTATTATTGTAACTTCAATTTTTATTTCTCTTTTTATGTATAATTATTATAGAGGAAATCTGTTAATCGAATCAATTCTAAACAATAATGACCAATTAAAGATTTATATAAGATGATTAAATCTGAATGTTAAGGATTGAAGATATCGCAAATTCCCCATGGAAATTTTCTAAATTACATTTGTTCATTTCATTACCTTCCATAAATGAGATGATTTCCTATTTAAAATTATTCTACTGAACTTATGATTACATAAGGTGGAGTAGATCCAAATTGACTTTTTTCATGGATATTATTGCTGCATTGACATTTAAACAAATCAATGTGATATTCATTAATCAAATTATTAAATTGTTATTTAAGTTAAATTATCTCATTTTTAGTGTAGGAGTCTCCCTTGGCTAAAATTGGAATAACATTCACTAATCCACTTATTTTCTTGAGTGCTTATAAATCTTCAGTTTAAATTCTAGGACCAGAGAAAAAGTAAAAACATACATGCACTCTTTCATCTAGATCTTATTATGATAATTATTAAAATTTTTCTTTGCTTTCATATTATAGATTTTATCTTTATTAGTAAGACTTAAATTAATTTCTAATATGTCCACATAATAACTTAAGCCAAGATCTGAGACTGTATTAATGTCTAAAACCAGGAGTATCTATAAATTTGATATTCAAAGTTAAATCATTTTAAGTGATTATACCTTTGTATTTTTAAATGAATAAGATTACCTTATATTTCTTAAATTTATAGAGTGGAATCCCTTATGATTTGACTATTACCAAGCTTCTTTTTGAGTATTACATCAATGAAAGTTGATTTCCCCAATCCTGACTAACCAACTACCATAATATTTAAATAAATCTAGATTTAAAAGATAAATTATCCTACAGGTTTATGATCTCTTTATTTTTTTTATTCAATAAGAGCTTTAATCTCAGATCCAGGATATGAATCTGCCAATGATTCTACTATTTGTGATTCATACTCTGACTTTTCGATATCTTATTGAATTATAGGTAATGGTTATTTTAAAGAAGATGATTTACTTGATAAAGGGGTATATTTTACTTTTCTTAATATTCTGATGTTTCACTAGCTTATTCATCAAATTTATGATCACTTTACTTGATTGTACCAGTTGGCCCATTGATGATTGAGAAATCCTCTGTTCTTTATGAATTATCTAATTAAATTGGCTTTAAATTTCATTACAAGAAGTCTCAAGTTTAGTTCTTTTGAAATCTTGCATTATAAAATTATATTTATTAAACCAAAAAATTAGATTAAGATGGTTTTATTATTACTTATGGTAATTAATGGATTGTTATTTATTAAGGTAATTAATAGAAATTATAATATTTTTTTTAAGATGAATATAATTTATTTATATAATGATTATTAAATCTAAAGCTACAGTAACAAAAATCAAGTTGCCATAATTGTCAATTAATAATATTCGTGAACGATCAACTCATTATTCAAAGGCAAGATCCTTGAATCCATCTCAATCTCCAATGTCTAAAATATTATAGCCTACAAGTCCTGTGCATTCAATTCATCATAAAAACTCTTCTTATTATCATTATTCTAGCATAATGAAAATAGAATAAACACCTCTCAATGATGTTGAAATGTTTAATTGTTTATATAAACCACTCGATAGTGCAATGACAACTAATTAAATATAAAGTCCTTTAAAGCGTATTAGAAATAGTAGTAATGATAACTTTTAGAATAATTTTATGATATCTCGAGATCCTCGTAGAAGTGCACCTGACTTAGATTTATATCCAAACTATTTAAAAAAACCTCAGTAATTAAATCAAATTAAAAGAATCGAAATAAGAGAGAAAATTATGGAAATATACAATTAGGTAGAGTTATTACTGAAAAATCATAAAGGTTATGTCAGATAAGTGGAAAAGAAACAAACAATAATTACATTAGTAAAATTAAGAAAAGAGTTCCTACTTTTAAATTAGGATTTTAATGATTATTATGTATTGCCAAAAGCAGAATCTGATCTTGAATTTCAAAATAGAATGGAAATGCTTATTAATTTATTCTAACCTACTAAATTACAAAAGAGCAATAGAATAAATCTACTATTTAATTTTGATGAATCATTCAATACAGCTGAATAAAGTTAAATAATTCAATTATTATCTGATTAATTTAGTGATCAAGATTAATATAACTCAACATCTTAATAATCTTGTGAAAACTTATCAGAAGTATCTGGAAATATGAGTCCATCAAAAAGAAATGCATAATAACATAGAACTACAAAAGTTTCAGTTTCAAGATAATCAAAATTAATTAATCCAACAGAACAATTATAAATTGAATAAACACAAGTTGATGAATAAAAATAGAAAGGCAAAAGTAGTAAATAAGATTTAAAGGAATCTAAAACTTAAATACCTAAAAAATATACTAAATTAAGTATTGATGATATAATGGATACAAAAGATAAAAATACTAATATAAACTATTTAGATGATGAAAATGAACCAAGCGAAAATGGTACTGGTGAAAATGGAACCGATACAAAAAGAAGAATTAAGAAAGATATAAAAGGGATAAGTAGAAAAAATGCAATCTTTGGAGCTAATGGTCAATAGATTGATAAGAAAAATTATAGAATCAATACTGATGGATAGATGGTAAGTGATCAATTATCTGATTAAGATAAATCTAGTGATAATAGGAGGTAATCTGAAGAGACAAATAGAAATGGTTTGGAGAATAGAGAAGATTTATTATCAAATTAAGAATAGATTGATGAGATATTAAATTAAGTTGAAAATGATCTAATTACTTATTAAAGGATGGATGAGAATGATAATAGAAGAAGGAAAGGTTAAGGTATGGATTTTAATATGAATAATAATTAATAAGGTTAAAGTAAATTTTAGATGTAGTAAAATAAATATGACTAAAATCATATTATTAAATAAAGTTAGATATATAAAACTGAACAAGAGTTTTTAAATTAAATAATAGATTAGACTGGTTTAATTGAAGCTTTATATAATTGTTAATATATTTATGATTCTCGAATTTTGGATTTATATAGAATAGACAAATAATATACAACTTGGGATGATGATATAGATTATATTTACTGTGAAGAATATTAATTCAGATGATATTGATTATATATATATATATAATGATTATTAATGATCATAATTAAACTTTTTCCTATGCTTTATACAATAAATCAAAGAAATTGATTGAGGAACTTCCTGTTGGTAGATTGAGAAAGCCCATAGCTGTAAAAGCTTGAAGATGTAATTTAAATCCATCTATATTATCATAATTGGAAAATGTTGGACATAAAAATATTATGTGTTTACTTATTAATAAATTGAATCCCATTTTCAAAGCAGCAGCTAAATATTAAAAATTAAAATACTATGATCATAATCTAAAATTATTGATAAAATCTTCATTATTATATCCATCACAGATTCTGCTGTTAGAATCTAAGGAGGGAATGCAAAATAATGTTGGATATCCAAAGATTTAACTATATTATTATAATTTTAATATTACGTTTAAATACTTCTCTTTAAACTTCATAACATTGACTTCTTTGATCAAGAATAAATTCTTCAATTGGCATTAATTGTTTATAATTAACTTATACTTTTTTCTCATTCAAAAACTTAAATAGTTTCTTATTAGTTTTATTTAATTCAGCATGTTATCTTAGAATAACAGAATAGTGACCATTAGATAATGGTAAAAATGATTCTAAATCTTATGGAAGGATATTCAAAACAACTAAAGCATCACATTTATTAATGATTTTTGTTACAATCTCACAATCTTAAATTGTAATTGATTTAAATATATCTAATTAGTGTTCATACAATCCTTCACAACTAGATTATGCACTACTTTTCTTGTATGAATTTATTCTACCTCTTTTAATACAACTATAATCATCAATATGATTATCAATAGGTTTGCATAACAACATTTAACCATCCATTAATGGAAATGGATGTAAAATTAATGCATATTGATTTCTAAATCTGTGAGTAAATAATTCTGAAACATCAATTTTGTCTGGTTTTTCTTAATTATTATTTAAAATAGTTTCAATATCCTCTTGTAAATCCAGAACAGCTCCACCTCCAATTGATTAAACTTAATCTAATTCTTGTTGTTCAATAGTAGGATTAATTTATTCTTGTTATTAATCAACAATTTATTGATCAGTCTATTAAGGATCTTCAACCTAATCATTTTTTATGACATCTTATTCACCTTCTTCATTTGGTTATTCAACAATAGGTTAAGGTTAAATAGTTTATTTGGGGGAAGAATTAGTATCATTTAATTCATTAGTATCTCTTCTGATATCAGGTGAAATCATGCCTATATAAGATTAGATTATATAATACTATTCTTATGTGATTAGTCTCTTTCTCTCTGTAATGCTAATTCTTGTAGTTATTGTTAGAGTTATTCTTATTCCAGAGTAAGAAATCTGGCAGTTTCACTAAACCATAAGATTTGTTTGATTACTAATTTACCATCTTCTTTCACTTCAACATCGACATAATTAGATTCTGATATGCTCTCCTTATTTTCTTCAATATAATGAGATTCTTATAATTTCTTAATTGGTCTCAATCTGTCATCAAATTTATATAGGAACTAAAATAGAATTAAGTAATCACCTTCATTCCATTTCGAAAACTAGATGAATATATACTGTCAGTTGATAAGTTTCGTTTGACATCTGTTCGTATTAGATTATTAAGTGAATCATACCAAGTCTTCAACTTTTCTTTAACACCACTTTTAAATGACTATTTGAATACACCATCTGTAGGTTATACAATATTATTAGAATAGATAATAAGCATCTGTTATTCGATTTTTTCCATTAAAGTTTTCTTTCCTCTTTGTAATTTTAACTTAAGATCCAATTCTTATTTAGCTATTTTCTTATTGACATCAGGTGTAATAGGTCCTTGTCTTAACTTAGGATCAGAAAAACCAAATCTACTTTCTGCCAATGCAATAAATGCCTATATATGATTTGCATGTTTTATACATTTCTATCACCAATAAGACATCCATCCATTGTATATATGATTGGATTACTCTTTTATTTAAATCCATATATTCTACAGATCTCATCTGCATATTATTCCCATTAAGTTAGATCTTTCAATACAATCTTGAATGAGATTTCTGGGTAATATTGTCTAATTAGATTAGCCATGTTCTCACACTATTATGTTAAGAAGAATATGGAGTACTTCAGCTGTATCTACTTTATCAGAACTGCCTGCTATTATATACGAACTCATTTTTATTAATTATCTTTTATTTGTATTGTACTATAATTAATGAATCTAAATCAACGATTGGTTTTGGCAACTTTCTCTAATTCGTCTCTCTTTTTAATTGTGTATGACTTTTATCCATCTTCATTGGATGCTGCAATCAATTCATCAGCTAAGGCTTCTGCTATTGTTTTCATCTTCTTAAATACTGATTCTCTAACACCTTTGGCTAAATTATGAACAGCCTTTATTTATTATAATTGAAATCTTTACTTCATTAACTCTTCTAATTGGAGCAACATCAACAGCTTATTATTTGGCAACACCACCAGTTCCTACTTTGGTGAAATCTTCTCTTGCTCCACCTCTTTAGACTGCAAGTGACAATACTGCAAGTGGATTTTTTCCTGTTAATAAATGAACAATTTCAAATGCATGTCTGATTATTGCCACAGCCTTTACTTTCTTTCCTGTATTTCTACCATGAAACATAAGTGCTCCAGCCAATCTCTCAACTATTGGGCATTAAGCCTTTCTAAACTTCTTTCTTTAATATCTATAAACATTAATATTGAATCTCTTTACCTTCCAGCAGTATGAGGTACAAACACTCTTGATTTTGATGTTTGAACTGCAATATAATCTTTGAAGCATTAATCTGTTACTTAAACTTCATCATAATCCCATTTTCCGAATAATTTAGGTTGATTTGCAAATTTGACTGTAGCTACAGATTCTTATTCAGCCATAATATTTTTTTTAAAAAGGATATTTTATTTATTTAAAATTTGATATATTTTACATGATTAAACAATCATTCAAAACTAAAGTGACTATAATGTTATCATACATTGACACTAATTATCATAGACTACTCTATCTATTATTGTATCTAAAATAAAAATTTATGCTCTATGATACTTTCATTAAAAATAATAAAGAATAAGAACACGAAATTTAGTTTCTTAGTTTAATGCAGATAATATTAACTAAATAGGAGTAAATAGAGGAACTAAAACTTGATTGTGGAATACATTGATTATGTTATGTTATTATTCCTTTAAAATTATAAATGGAATTGATTAAAATATTGAGATACAATATCGAGTAATTGTTGTTAAATGGAATAGGAATTTGATGAAGAAATTAAATTAATAATTCCTAATAGATATAAAAGTTAATGGAATAAAACATGCGACTCAATCTTTTAATGCAAAAATAAAGCAGATTAAAGAATATATAATTATCTATCGATTGTGGAAGATATTTAGAAGATATATATATAGTATAAAGAAGCATATATTTTTAATAATTCAAAATAATGATAATAATCATCATAACGATTGATTGAGGATAACAATTTAAACTATCTATCTGAAGTTTCACGTAGCATTACTAATTATCGAACCATCAAAGAGAAAAATGATTTATAGATACTATTTCTTAAAAATATTATTCTTTGTATGTAAACTCAGTAATGAGGATATTACTTAAAAGAAATCAAATTTATTTGATATATAGCCGTTCTGATAAATTGAAAGTTGAATTTATATAAAATACGTATGTGAACAGTATGAAATTGAAAACATTTTGTAATTATGATTTAATGAGATATAACAATATAAACAATTGATCAAAAAATAATTATTTATAAAATACTAATGGATTAACATCATTCTAAATCTTTTGGAGTTTTCAATTAGTTGAACTGTTAACTTTTTAAACCAAAACCTCTTTCTTCCAGACTTTAAATAGGTAACTAATTTCATGATGTTCTAAGGTTCATTACAAACTGAGCCTTCACAAGTCCTCAAAAACGCTCTTATCACACCATCTACAAATGACTATGATTCAAAGTATTAATTTTTATAACTTAGTCTCTCCCCTTCTCCATAATTAAAGGCATTTAAATCGTACAGAGTCTCCATTGAAATGTTAAATGGATCCCCTATTGATTAGATATAATTAATTATGAGAGAAAACGAGAACTTGAAAAAATCATTGAATTAAAAGTAGAAGATCATTGATACTTTGACATAATCATAGAAAAAAAAGATTAGATTAGATTTTAATGATTTGAAAAAGAATTCGAGATCTCATATTTAACCTTAAAGTTAATAGGAATCCATAAAACCAAAGTTAATAGAAGTAAAGTAGTCCATTTCTCAAAATTATAATAAACGCAACAAATTACCAAAAATTGAACATCTTATTCCAAAAGATGAAGATTGTAATTTCACTTTTGCTAATAATTTTTTCAATAACCATGTTACTTGTCAACATAATCAAAAGATTAATTTTAAATAAGTGTTTGCCTAATCTCATTTAAAGAAGAAATTTTTCACTTGATAATTAATTCTATATAATAAATGAAAGATAATTATGATCTTATCACAACTTCTTAAGCCATTTTCGATGTAGTCAAAAGAGGAAATGTAGTTGAAGAAACTCGCATTCAATATGAAATCAAATGTATTGGAACTGAAATAGAAACATCTTAAATGTAATAAATTCATATTAAAGTTCAAAGAGGAATAGACACAGTTAAATATAAGTTTACAATTACTAAAATTGATTTATTAACAGTTACCAAAAAATCTCATGATTTTGTTAGAAGGTATAATAACAACCTTAAAATAATAGATATACACATTTCTTATGGTTATAAAATGAATTGTAAAATAAATAAATAGGCAGGATTATTCCAGGACTTCCTGAAAAATAGACTGCTTATGATAAAGATAAAAGGTAATCTTTTACTTATATAATAATATAGAAAATTAGAATTTGTCTACTTTATGTAAAAAATATTAGGTCATAAAAAATTATAATCTGTAGATTGTATAGAACGGTTTTTTAGTGAAGAATTAAGAGTAATAAATGAATGTTAATAATCTTTAGGAATATGATGCATTTTAAGAATACATTGAGAATATGAAAGAATCTTAATCAATGATCAATATGTTTATCAATACAGGATTATCATTTATGAATATATTCGCAAAAGTGTATAATTATAATACAGTCCAAATAATACCTAGAATTCCTGATGCTTTTGATAAACAATTTGATGAATGTAAATTACTAATGATATTGTTAAAGATAAAAAAGAATTAGAATTAAATAAACTTAATATTGAAATAATAACTTAAGATCTATATAAAATAGTTTAGAAATTACAGATATAAGTAAGATCATTATCAAATAGTTGTGATATATTTAGTAAATTATATTATTTTGATTATTATTAGTGAGTGAGTGTTAAGGAACTGAAGAATTTGCTATGCTTAAGACTATCATAAAAATATATGAAAGTTATGAAATTAAATTAAGATAAAAATATGTTTATAGGATGGAAGCAAGCATTAAAGATTATGATTAAGCAATTAAATTAATAATTCTTCATAAAGATTTAAAAGATTAAATAAATAAAGATACATAATTAATCAATAATCCAAATTACAGATCATAAATAGATGAACTGAAATTACAAATTAGCAATAATAAATAAAAAGTAGAATAAATGAATATCAACTTTATTGATGATATTAATCTATTTAGATAACAATAAAGTTGGTGTTTGAATGATGTACAACAAAATTTTTAAATTGATTTAAAAGATTGTTATGACTCAATTAAATAATAGAAAACTATTGAGCACTTATGAAATCTATATAAATTAAATTATTTTTCTATTAGACAAATTATTTTATAATGTAATTATAGATATATTTCAAATAAATAATAATTAAAATTGTTATAGAATATGGAAAAGAAGAAGAGTAGTTATAAGATCAATTAATAGAGATTAATTAATAAAATGAGTTAGGAAAATTATTATTTGACAATTAAGATATCTTTTTATTCTTATCAAATAATAGAAAAGTATATGTATCAAATCAATTAACTTATTAAAATCACTTATCATTCTTTTTTATAGTTTTTGTTTATATTTATTTATATTCAAATTATATAGTAATCTTCATAACAATTAAAACCCTCTTGAACTCTTATTAAATCTATCATCAGTTAATTCTAAAGTACTTCCCATATAGGATTGTTAATGAATCAATTATTGCTACTATTAACTATTACTTCTGATAGTATTCAATAAATTAATCACTCTGTTTTAGTATTCATTGATATTCTTATTTCTATAAGATCCATCATTTGAATTTAATGGCAATAATGAAACATCTTATTTAGTTTATTTCTGTGCAATAATCTATTCTAAAATAGATGAATATTTTATCATTCTCTTGTTTAAGTCTAATTCCTTTTTAACTAATAAGTCTTCCTTTTATGATAATTAATTCTCTTTTTCTTTCAATTTCTTTTCTTTTTATATTAACTACACTTTAGTATTATAATACAAGATACTTGTGTTTCTTTTTGCAATAATTTCTATTCCCATTAATTAAAAAAGTCTGTATTGGAATTATTATCCAAAAGTTAAGATTTCTTAGTAGTTAATGATAGTTTAAGTAAATTATCGACTTAATTCATAACTGAAAAATTAATAATTAATCTAAAATTCTAAATTAAAAGTTCTATAATTTTCATTTCATTTATATATAAAATCAATAAAACCTTTTGTTTATTTTATTTACTCAACTTCTAATACATTAATATATTAATTTAAAATCTCTTCAAAAGAAGACCCTTTTATTTAAATAATTAAAAAAATATCTTTATGCTTTATATCTACTTCATCTATTCTTCAAATCTCTTTATCATTTGATCTATTTAGTTTCAATTCATATAATTTAAGTTATTATATAATATAATTCATTTATCATATTGTTAAAATAAGTCACTAAAATAAATACTTTAAGTGATATTTAGATTAACAATTATAAAGTTAACATTCTAATTAGTTTATATTAAATAATTTATTTAATTTATAAAGTTTTATTTTCGATTTTTATGCAAACAAAAAAAGAGCTTTTAATTTTGAAACCTTAATTAAGTGCAGGGACATTAAATAAGGAACCTTTAACAATTAGATTTCTGAGACTCTAAGCCAAATCTTAAGATGTATTTATTTGTTCTAAATATAACAGCTTTATACTAATTTCTTATAACATAAAGAACCAAAAATAGTAAAGCAACCAAAGAAATGGACTTTGAAACAATTATTAAATATAGTTGATAAGTAATCATCAGCAATATCAACGACTCGTTTTTTTAATATAAAAAGTTCAAATAAGAGAAGTCAAGAATAAAGTAAAGAGAAGGATAAATCAGAAGTAGTTCCTGTTGTGGAAGAGAAATTCGTTGAAGAATAAGTTGGTGAATCAGCAAGAATAAGGTTGGTTAAATTTCTATCTTTTCACAAAGTGAATTCGAATGGATAACTTGATAAAACAAAAAAAAGTTTTAATTTAAATTTATCTTAAATAAAACCAGAGAATCAAAGTTAAAGTAATATAAAGAAAACACTCATCAAAATAAATACTTCAAGATTTAAATAAGATCTTAATAATAGTGTTTCTGATTAAAGAAATCAATTGAAAACAATAAAATAGAAAATTCAGAATGTTATTAGTTCTACTGATAGAAAGATTTTAATCTCATATGCAAATACAGCTTAATAACTATAATTAACATCAGGTAGAAAGAGAAATAACAGAATAGTAAAAAAGTTTTAGAGAATTATTAAAGAAATAATCTAGGTTGTAAAATACATGTTGAAATAAAAATTATGGTTTTGTTATCCAATTACATATAATAGAACATTTTTGTAGAAAGTATTAGACAAATAGTTTGAATAGATAAAAAATGAGTTACATCAAGATCCTTAATTAGTGCATATTCGAAACTAAGTATTTTAAATAAAGTAAACAAGAGTATGGATAAACCCCTTTGCATTTAGCGTGCATCTAAAGTAATTTTGCTTTGACCAAATTATTTATTTAAAACAGAAGCTATCTAAATAGTTTGGATTGTTATGAATTATCTCCTTTGTCATATGCAATTTCGTCTAATTCTACTATATGTCTCAAAGTATAATATTAATTTAAATTAAAAGCTATTACTTGATTCATTAGCATCTCCTTGGTCACCTCCTGGATAAATGATTGATATAAGTAAAGTAACGACTTTAATGAAAGAGATGATACTTAAATCAAGGATGTATGATGTATTAAGAGTTTGGAAGAGAGAAGTAAAGATTAAACAATTAGTTAAATAATTTAGTAAAAATAAATGATTTCTTTGTGTTTTTCTTTACAAAATTAATTTAATAATGAGCAAGAATTCATTATAAATTATTAATCTAATTGACATATTTGATATAAGCTTTAAAAGGTTCCATTGTAATTTTAATTTTGAAACTTCAAATAACTATAACAATCTAATATCTGATTTTAATATAAATTTATATATAAGTAAAAATGTAAGACACTTAATCTTTAAATTACTAAGTTGAAGTAGAGCCAAGTATCTAAACAATTAGATCAATTAAGATATAAAAGAAGAAAATGTTAGTAATGAGATTTTCATCAGATTCAGAAAATGTAGAAAGTAATCAGAGTGTTGATAACTCTCAATATTATAGAAAATAATTCTTGGAGAGTAATTCTCTATTCACAACCAAGAATTCTATACCTGGAAAATTTAAAAGTTTGAATTAACATAGCAATTCTGTAACCTACAAGGCAAAACTTGCATCAATAAGAAAGATAAAATCATTTAGACTAGAGGATGAAACATACAGTCAAGATGAAGAAGAAAGCTTGCCTAAGGAATTAATGAAGGTCAATTTTCAATTTAGACAAGATGCCATAATTAATGTTTAAAAAATCCTTTAATAAAAGAAATGATAATACTATGTATTTTTTCACTTAATTACTCTTATTCAAATTAATGTAGAAAATATATACTATTTAATTTTTTTATATTCTATTGAATCAATAATTTTTCTATAAACTTCATTATTTTAGTTAATCTATGTAATCTAGAGATTCTGATAATACTAATAATTAATCTGGTAACTAACATGGCTATTTAGCACTCTAACTATAGACTGATAAAGATTTTTATAAAGTTGGATTTATGACATTTTAAATAAATCCTAATGTGAATTTATCATATTCGTTAATATTTTTGATTGAAGAGAGTTCTTATGCTGTTTAAACAATCTGATTAGCAATTTTATGACATTCAGCAGTTAAAATAGTATAACTTTTATTTTTAGTTCTATCAAAGAGGATGTCACTCTCATTTTTTAATAAGATACTCCAAATGCCATAAACTTTAAAATATTTTTATCCACTTAAACAATATTCAAGTATATCTGGATGTATTTCCTCTTTAATTTAAGATAAACGATTATAGGCATCTATTAATTTAGTATAGCTGGATTTACAAACTTTTACCATGTTTTCATATTATTTTTATAGTCTAAAAGTTTCTAAATAAAAGAAATTCATATTGCATTCTATTATTAATTTAAAAGAAAAAATTGTTGTCATTTTCAATTCAGGTATTAATTATTATTACTTTGTAACAAGGAAATGCAATAAATCATCCATGACATTGCATAATCTTTAAAAAGGCATCCAACCTACTGATATAATTTTTAAGCCTTCTTAAATATCATTTAATTCAATATTATTAGGAGTAGATAACATTTAATATCTGAGTCTTAAGACATATGGTGTTGCTGAATTATTGAATCCCAATAAATACATATATCTGACCATTACAATTTCACATCCACATGCTTCTTCAGCAGCTATAATTATAATATATTCTATTTGTACTATTTATAGATTCAGTTTTATATTACTATTATTTCTTATTTATTGTAAGTTTATAACTGAATTTTGGATGTTCCTTGATTTTTATTAAGAATAATCTCATCTATAAAATATTGTATATTATCATACCATTTCAACATTAGTCTTGAGATAATTATCAAGACAATCTTTCTTTGTCAATAATGATACTCTATTTTCAACTAAAGTCTTTATGTTTGAATGACTTAATATGTATTTAACCTCACTTCTTGATCTAAACAATATATTTTAATTATTACTTATCCAAATCTTATAAAAATTATTGATCTTCTTATCCAAGACCTTCTTTTTATTTTAATTTTATGAATTGAACATTATCAATAATCTCTGGTGTTTCATGGACAAAAAACATTGTGCAAATTTATATTAAATTTAATATAATTTCCAAATTTTATAAAAAGTGTATATACATTATTAAAATCATAATATAGAGTAATTCATTTCTATTTAAGGCTTTTCTTAAAATTCTAAATCATTTACTTTTTTTATAATTATTTAAAAAAAGCTTTAAACATTTGTAGTTATCTATGTTCATCAGCTATCTGTATATTCTTTCTTTCAGCATGTTATTCTAATGAATTATATGCTTTCATTAAAAGTTTACGTTAATAGAAGATTTAAGCTAATTGATCTAAATCATCATCTATTCTAGAAATTTATTTTATAATAGTTTCTGATTTTCTATTAGGAATTGCAAAATCATTAGGTAAAGTTGGTTTAAAATGTTAGACTGATGGACGATTTACAATTATTGGTACTCTATCTTATTTAACTGATTTAGTGAATAATTCAGTCTAGTATTAATGAACATCATCTTATTCATTAAGAATTTGTTTCTAAAGTTAAAGATTTCTTTAAAAGGCTTTATATTATGAATCTTCTGTAATTGGTTTTTATTGAGTCTAGATAAAATAATATAATTATTATATACAAGGTAATCAGCTATTGGAACATTTAAAAAGTTAAGAGATTTATCCCTTAATACACTTCTATGATTTAAAAGATTGGCAGACGACATTAAATTAACAGATAATATAATAAATTTTATCTGTTATAATTTTATTTCTTAAATATATATATATATAAGACTATCAAAATGGTTACTAATTTGCTTCTTCTTCTGGTTAATCTTATCTTGGATTTGGTTAAGGGGGTATTTATGATTATTATAATTATGATTATTATTATGATTATTATTATACTTATGAATTTTAGACTTACTTACCAAAAACTCTACGACCAGTATTCTTCTTTTAGAATATTGTAGATGGTTACTAATCAATTGGTTATTATTATTATCTAATTTCACTCTAATTATTATTCTAAAATGGTTTATCTTATTATTTATCTTAGTTTTCTTCATCATCCTATTTTTATTGTTATACCTAATCACTCATTCCTTCTCTATAAATTAAAGCCTATTTTTATAGTAATCTAGATGAAAAAGGAGGTCTCCAATTTTAAGGCATTATTGTTTAGTAATTAAATAGTAATCCAAAAAGAACTATAAATACAAATCCATAAATAAAATGATAAATGCTTATCAATATTAGATTCCTTTTATTTTCATCTAATAAACCATTTGATGAACTATCATAATATTATTGCTTTCTCCATTAAGTCATTTTATTCCATGCTTCTTAGATATCATCTGTAGTAAGACTATATGATTAAATAATTGCAACAACTCCTATTATTATAGCAGCTAAGGAATATAACAATAGAGGCCATCTAATGAAAACAACAATTGTATGTTTCACATTTTCCAGAGCATAATATATTGAGTATAGAAACAATAAAGTAAAAAAGTAATATGCAATAATGCTTTATTAAAATGGCACAGGAGCTTCTATTCCACTCATTGAACATACTTAAAGTCCTGGTATCATACTTATTAATTTAAAATTCAAATTTACCATAATGCTTATAAATATATTGTGCAAAACAAAAAACAAAAGCATAATAACCATAATATACAGTTTTTTTAACGTATTAGATTTTAATCTACAACATTTCCACCAACTTAAGCATTTTGATCATTTAATGGCTCCATACTTCCGTGTCTTTATAATTATTATTACATAATAATTTATCTTTTATTTCAATTATTATTATATATGATAGATTGTAATAATTGCCATATTAATCTAATTGAATGATTGCAATTAGATAAATTTAGATGAATCAATTACTTTCGTAATTAATTTATTATCTTAAACTTTATTGTACATATATATACTGAATAATTTTATTATTATAAAATGAAAAGCAAGGATTAATTGAATTTAATTTTCCGATTAGTCTAATATTGCTTACCTAATTTAAGACTACGAAATTAATTCATAATAATAGTAGCAATATTTGTTTTGCTAATTGTAGCAATATTTGCTTTATGGAATTTAGCCCATTAGTCTATTTTGAATAACCTATTTTTAGCAGAATCTGATTTATTATATGATACTTAATCAAAAATAAGATTATCATTTATGCTGAATAACTATAAATCTTATTTCTATTAAATATTTGCATTAAGTAATGAATTATATCTAAATCTAGATGGAAATGCTCTCATTTCATTTCATAGATTGTATTTAAGAACCAAAAAGGAAGTAATGAAAAGTCCACTTGTAATTGATAAAAGATTTTAAATGGAATATGAAGGAATGATATAAATTCCAGAACCTTTAAGAATTCTAAATGAATATGGCTCTAACATCTCAAACTCATTTATGTGTTATTCCAACACTTCTGCATATGATCATCCATTAACTGAAGAGTAAAGAATAGGAATAAAATTATAAGAGTAAATCTAAGCCTATGGATAAATATTATATTAAGGATCAATAATCATGCAATCAAATATATACTCTTATATTGATTTATAAAAAATAAATAACCTATATCCTTGTGTAAATAGAGGCAAAGGTATTTATACTTATGCTCCTGAAAAAAGAGATTGGTACAAAACATTAAAATAAACATATTTCGATTCCTCATAGTATAATTCTTATTCATTTAAATTTACTGCTCCATATTTATGTGATTATTCATTTATTATTAGAAAGTGTTTACATACTAAACAGTAGGGTTGTCGATGACGTTACCAATAGTGGATGAAAATGTGAAATTTGTTGGAGGAGTTTCATCAACATTTTTAGGTTCAAAATTAGTATAATATTTGTCAAACAATGAAACTGGATTTTAATTAATTTATTTGGTTTCAGATGATGGCACTTTAATTATGCATCCTTTTACAGTTAAAGCTGATTAATTACCACTTTATATTTTTAATGAATCGTTTACTGGATTCAATTTGACAGATTGGAATGAAATTAAAAAAAGTGATGGAATTTCTTCATGCTAAACATTTAATCTCAGAACAACTTTAAAATGTCGATATAATTCAGTTACTCAATAAGAAATGATAGTCAGTATAGAAAATCTAATTGAGTATAAAATGTATTTAATTATGTATTAAATTATTAAAGATAATAAATAGGTTGTTAAGTAGTGAGGAATACGTGACATTTACAAATTCATTTCATATAACTTTAAAGGAAAATTTAATTAATGAAACAATTGTCTAAATAATTTCTTTAGTAATTTTATTTTTAGTTTTGTGTATAATAATAATAATGGTTACTTAAATTTTATTTTAGCCTATAGAAATAATTGTCAAGACAACATAAATATGGCTTCATAAAAAGTAATAACATGTTTAAATAATGATACCCAAAATGACTTAGTTTTTTGTAAGCCATGAAATTCAAATGCTTGAAAAGGCATGTTAATTTATGTATAGAACATTAGAGATGAATTCATTTCATAAAACAGAGTAATGTGAAGCAATAGAAAAAATAAAATATCCAACTCATTCAATATAAATTACTCCTTATTTAGAATACTATCACTAGTTAGACAATTTTAATGGATAAAATTAAAATAGAATAAAAAATTATGTTAAAGATAAAGCAAAAATATCAACCATTTTCAATTTCATTTAAAAAATAAAAAGAAATATGAAACCATGATTTTGAAATCTATAATATAAATTTTATGTATTTTTATCTAATAGAAAATTAATAATCTATTAAATTCTGAGACTTGTCCAATCATTTAATTTAAATATTTTCACATATAAACTTGATATCAAATTTATCTTTTTTCATTATTTAATTTATGCAAATTTCTGATACAGATTAGGTAAGAAATTATATGATTATTTTTAGGAATGTCTGTGTTTGTTTGATCCAAACACTTATCAAGATGGACAAGGACCTAGACTTGGAAATTGTTATCTACCTCCTACTTATGACGAATTAATGGCAGCATCCACTGAAAATGGACTAAAGTTACTACCTAATAATAGAGAGAAATTTTTTGAGTTCATTTTGAAAGAACAAGTATAAAAATAATGTATTTTAGTAAGTGAGATTGAATTCCAAAGTCTAATAATTATATAAAGATATGAATCATTCTAGTGCTGTCGAGCATGCTATTCATTCTGAATTATTTAAGTCATTTGGATATGATGATTGTCCTCTTAATCATAAATTATATTTTGCTTTAACAAGGAAATATTCAAATGATCCTGAGCTTAAACCTTAAGTATTTTTCTGGAGGAACAATGTTATGCATGGAAGCAAAGTGAAATTAAATGAGATACCTCCTGCAATACCATTATTAACACTTGAAAACAAAGAACTTCTATTAGAATAATTATTGTAATCTGCCCATGAAGACTAAAAGTTATGTGTTATTTTTGCTGGCAGTTATACATGACCTCCATATAGAGATTCTATGCCAGATTACATTGAATTTGCCTTAAAGTATAAAGATACATGCAAATGCCAATTTATATATATAAAAGAGGCACATTTTCTTGAAACTGATGATAAAGGTAAATTCATTGATGGATGGCCTAGAGGATATTTTGGCTTTGAGTATCCTTAGCATAAGAGCCAAGAATAACGACTATAAATGGCATAGACACTCAAAAGCAAATATAATATTCCAGATGAATTTCCAATTTATCAAGATATCTATCCTTAAAACCTGTTTGATGAATCATTTGGTATATGGCCAGATAACTTATGTGTTTTTAAAGATAGTAAACTAATCTATAGGGGAGTTATTAATTTGGATGGAACAAGAAATGCAAGTCATACTAAAGAATTAGAAGAATTGCTTGACAACTTTAAATATTGATTCTAATAAAAATAAGGAAATGTATTTAAAAATGATTTTCTACATCTAAAATTAGTTTTAACAGATGTGGAAAGGAAAGCTGAAATTAAATATATTTTTTTTATTTTAAAATTTAAATTACATTATAATTCAACATTCCCTTTTATAATTATGGTTTCACTAAATGGGCATATATACAAATTGTTACAGAAACCTAATAGAATTTTTTTTCTTAAAAAAATAGACAGAAACATAAAACATTAAGAGATCTAAATTGTTTTTATGAATGAAAATAAACATTATATAATATTTTTTAAATGACTAATTCCAAAAGATAATTTAAGAACAGTGATGAATAGTTATTAAAGGGTGTAAAGTTCGATCTTTAAGACTAAGACTTAATAATAATAGATTTAAAAAAAATACAATTCCTTATTGTAAATAATATTAAATAACATAATAAAATAATTAATATTTACATTATCTTGATAGTCCCAAAATAATTTACAAAATCATATGATAAAGAAGTGTCGATGGTAATATAATAATGTTTTTGATTTTTTAATATATTTGAATCATATTTCTAGTTTTTGAATATAGCTCTTAATTCCATCATTGAATCTGCTTGTGAAAATTTCGATACATTCGTTGATAATTCCAAGTTCAATATTTCTAATTATACAAAATGAATAAGCTACTTTTATTATCTAGCATTTTGATGACCTCTCAATTCATCAGCACAAGTCTTTTACCAATCTGCCATTTCTTAGCTCTTAATATCTACCAATTATCCTTTAGATTCTATATCATTCTTTAATTCTAATAAATTTTATCTCAAATTTTCAGCACCTGCAGCTATATCAGCCAAACTTGTTTCAAGAGTCTTACTTTCCAATTCATATCTTGCTTTTTATAAGAGATAAAGTTCTTCTTTAGCTTTTTGTCCTTAATGTCCAACTTTTTATAAATGTTCCAAAGACTTTATATAATTATTAGAATTTTTACTTCAATTAATTCATCAATAATCTAAACAACTTTAGAAACATTTTCATCTCCTGAAGCTGCCACTAACATCTTGACAAGTCCATTATATGGTGTTTATTTATTGTGTAAAGATTCTAAATGTCTATGTAATTTAGCTTTAACATCTGAAACTTAAGTGAAAGAACTATTGAGTTATGAAACAATGGATTTAGCTTTCTTTAAACCTTATATAAATTCAACAGATTCTGTTTATTTAGCTTCAAATGCTTGCTATAGAGATTTATTTAAAAATATTTACTTTGTCTTCTTCTCTTGACTTATCTAAAGCAGATAACCTGTCTCTGATTTTTTAATCTTATCCTGCTTTATCTTTAAGTTATTAATTCTTAGCAATTAATTCTTCTTATCTAAGTGGGAATGATTGCTCATCTGATGCCTTTTTGGCTGAAGCTGAATCAATAACACCTTAAATTTCATCAAAACGAAGATTGCAAAGCTCTTGTTAATGTCTCAAATTCTATGTATTTTCTTCTAAGTCACTTTATGCATTAGTTTACATGGAATTCAATTAATGGACGATTCCATCAATATTTGAGCTATGCAATTATTATTACATGGAATTTACTCTTCACTTGAAAGGGAGATTTGCATTGTTGCTATGATTGTTTTTCCAAATTCATATTGGGATAATTCAGAAAGTAATTCATAGTCATTTGCTGTGACTAACAAGGCAAGGCATACTAAGACTATAAACTTCATATTTTTAATATTATTAAAAACGATAATTTGTGATAGGATTAAAAAAAGAAAATAATTGAAAAATAATTGTTCTTGATTAAGAAGAAACCTAAATAATTCATTCCTTTCAAACTTAGATGTTTGAGAAATCAGCACTTTCAACAACGGATAAGGCTTATTCGCTGATTCCAAGTTCTCTTGTGAATTCATTCTTTAAATTGGTGTAGGTATCAGTTTCTTCAGCATAGGTGTTATTCTCTAATTCAAGTTCAGCAGTGTATTATTTTCTGTCGGCATCTCTTTAATCTCTGAATTCAGTCATTTAATCAATCTTTTCTATAAATTATCAATAAAGATTCATACCGTTGGTGGCTGTCAAATCAACATTGACTCTATTGATTTATCTTTAGAATTCAGCATATTCTGTATCTAATTGGTCAAGGTATTCCTCATGATCAGCTTATGCTTAAGCTTCAGCAGCTGTTTAAGCATTAATTGAATCAACAACAGCGTTTCTGAAATCGTTAAGAGCATCAACGATTTAACCAATAATTCCTTGATCGGAGAAGTTCTAGTTTGAAGCTAATGAAATAAGAGCCTTAATCATTGGAGCCATTCTGGATCTGGATTTAATCTTTTATTCAATGTTCTTCAATGAGTTTTAGAATCTCTTGACTTACAATAATGATGGATTAGTGAGTGTCTAAAGGAGAGCAAGAGCATCATCAACTGCAGCAGTTGCATCATTTAATTCAGCAACTGAGACTTCAAAATCTTCATGTTCTTATTCTCTAACAAGAATTGCTTCATCATAATTCTATCTATTGGCCTCTAAGTTTTCTTAGATTTGTTCAATTCTGTCTAAGAGTTATTCTCTTCTTGGGAAAAGTAAATTATCTAATGTGTCTTGTGTGTTATTGACATCTATATAAATTAATGGAGATTATTACCAATGACAGCGTCTTAGATGTCTTATTCAAGGCTAACCACTAATGCATTGTGTTCATTTGTTCTGACTTAGAAATTGAATTCTAATTCTTCTAATTCATCTTCAAGATCATTGATAAGTTCTTCAATAGCATCAATCAACTCTTAGACTGGTCCTCCAGCCATAGAGTGGAGTTCGACTAAGTGAAGTAAGGCACTTCCGTATGTGCTCTTCTTAAGGTCTGATGTGACTTTTGCAAGACTTCTCTCTTGTACTCTAGCTGTGAAAGCTACTGCAATCAAGGCTATTAGCAATATTGATTTCATAAGAAAATTATTGCAAATAATCATTACAAAAAACACATAGTTAAACAACAAAAACGACTAGTCTTCATTTATTTAATAAACAAATTAAAAACGCTATTCTGTTCTTTGTAATATATAAATGTTTTATACAAATTATTCTCTCTTAGATTAATGTACTAAAATCATAGAATAAATAATACTCTTTATGTTAATTTTTACAAAATAAAAAACCTGACTAACTTTGGTTATATATATTTTTCTTTATTGGTTTCTTTTTAAATTAATTCAAAATCTAAAATTAGTATAAAAATAAGTATGAATCGAAATATCTTGCTTTAATCTTCATTCTTATCTTTTTATTCTATTAGATGAACTAAGTTAGATTGTGAAAGATTTCTAAATTCTCATTAGCTCATTGATTTATGGGAATGTGTATTTTTAATATAATGTGAGATTACAATGTAGCATTAAGCATTGATAATAGAAGAAAATTTAGTTATCGAAATAAATTCCAATTGAGATGAATAATTTTATAGAAAAAATTAAGAAATGAATATCATAGCAAATCAAATTTATGATAATTTTATAATAAAATTTTAGAATTGATTTTGCTAAGATTGTTATTAAATGCTTAAAAGGATACGAAATTCTAAAAATGCACAACTATAAAATTAGCTACATTAATTGAAATTACTTTATAAGAAATTTTTGATAAAGGATGGCTAGAGTAGTTTAGAAAATATTATATTAATGATAGAATGATGAAATGAAGCGAATTGTTTAATAAAAGATTTATCACCTTGAAATAACCTATTCCTACATTAAGGAAAAATTTTATTTTACATTTTTATTACCCAAATTTTTTTCATAGCACTCTAATTAATTATGGATAAAGTTTACATAATACAAAGATGGTATTTAGGAGTAAGACTTTTTGAGTTATTGCAGTATCTATTTCCTATTTAAAAAAAAAAGTAAAGAGAATTCCTTTATGAATCATGAGAATTAGAGTGCAAAAAATAGAAAGAATATTCTAAATAAATGGGATGTGTGTTAAATTAGGATAAAATTAAGGAATTAAAAAATAAAAATTAGTTTTAATGACTTAAGATAGAGGAAAATAAATAAAAAATAAGTGTAATAAAGTTCTTTTATGATATTCAATCTGTTTTTTGTATAACTGACTTTTTAGAAATTATACTCTTTTTGATTTCTCGCAACTGCTTAAATTCTTAATATTATTGTTTAAGTTTATTTTATCCATATGGATCAAATAATAAAAAACTTATAGTGACAAAGAATGCTGTCAAAAATCCAACTAGGAGAACTGCTCCTAATGGAGTTTTGAGCAAAATAAATAATAATTCAAATGAGAATTATGGCCATTCCATTTATTTTTTAGGTTATTTAATTTCTTCTATTTCTATTTCATGACCAAATCCTTCTCTTATTTTTAAAATACTTTATTTCTATTTTAGTTCTTATTCAATATTTTTTATTCTTTCTTAATTTTATTTTTTATCTCCTCATTAATTCTAGGAGTGTTCCTCTAAATCCATCTTTCTTAAAATCTTTCCTTATCTTCAAAATCTGTATCTTTTAACGGACCTTTAAATAAAAACAATGCTGCAATAGTTGCTTAATCTTGACTTGCACTAAATCCAACAACTAATTCATTTCTGTTATTTAAAGCTCCAAGACAGGGTTCTCCTTAATAATAAACTGTTCCACCATTAATGATAAATTCTATATATTCTGTATGAGATTTAAATGATCCAACTAATTGAAAAATGTCTATATTTTATAGAATCATCATTTTGCCCAACAATACATTAAAGATTCTGGAATCCTTTTCTTCATAAAATAACTAGATACTCATATTAGAATACTTCTGCAAATTTTAATACTAAAACATACGTTTGGTTTTCAGGAATTTCATTGCCTATTGGAATAGTATAAGCAAAACTTTAACCTTATCTTTAGGTAAGATAAAGTGATTGGTCATCTGTAAATTATATTTTTCTACTCTAAGCTCTCTCATAGTAATCCACTAATTATGATTATCCTATAAAATGATGATCCTTGAGCTGTTATGTGTTGAATTACCTTATTATATTTAATGCCTATCAATTTTTCTATCTAATTTGAGACATTTCTTTATAATTCCAAAATTAGATTTATTCATTGTATTAAATTTCTTTATTTATATCTTAGTTAAATGAAATGATCTTTAACTCTGATCATCAATTATTCTTAAAAAAACTTACCTTCCATTGCTTTATCCTTGGAAATATAATCACATGATTGTATTTAATTTTGACTAAATTAACCAAATTGTTAATCTTGCATAATTTACTGATTAAATGTAGCATTCTCAGAACAATTTATAATTACTTTAATTCATTAAATGGAATACTTAATTTAATTTCATTCATAATTGATTCATCTTTATTTTCTCTACAACTAACTTAGTATTCAATATTACACTATACAAGATTCATGATTATCTCATTAAAATACTTGTAATCTATAGAATTTCATGAATTATTTACAACAAATTTAAATTATAAATAAAAACTAATTGAAAATTTGATTAAATATTTTTTTAAGTATTTAATTGGATATGTCAACACCAGTTGTGAAACCAAAACTTGTATAAACTTTTGGAAGAAAGAAGAATGCTGTTGCTTGTGCTAGTGTGAGAGAAGGAAAAGGTAAAATTCATCAATAAATGTCAAGGAATTGTTAGAGTTAATGGTGCTCCAATTGAATTAGTCAACCCTGCCCCATTGAGATAAAAAGCCCTTGAGCCACTTTTATTGTTAGGATAAGTCAGAACAGGCAGAATTGATATCAGAGTAACTGTTAGAGGTGGTGGTACAACAGCTTAGGTCTATGCTATTAGATAGGTAGGAAAATTTAATTAATAATAAAGGCAATCAGCAAGGGTATTGTTGCATACTATCAAAAATACATTGATGAAACATAAAAGAGAGAAATCAAGGATCTTCTTTTACAATATGACAGAACTCTTTTAGTTGCTGATCCAAGAAGATGTGAGCCACGTAAATTTGGTGGTAAGGGTGCTCGTGCCAGAAGATAAAAGAGTTATAGATGACTTAAAATAAAATCAATTTATATAAATGTACATTAAGCAAACATTTCTAATTAAAATGAACTAACCCAATCACTTCAATCTATAGAACATTCAAATTTCACAAATATTAAATCAAATTTCTTTAAATTATTTAATTTAAAATTTGCTTAACAAACCAAATCTAATCTAATCTAAGACTAGAATTTATGGTGTTTAATTAAAATCCTATAAACAAGTTTATAATTTAAATTTTATCAGAGATTGACTTTATATAATTGATAAAATGAAATTCATATTTTTCAATTTTTTTTATGATACTAATCTATTTCTGATAATCGATCCTTTAATTAAATAATTATGATAGGTATTTTTATGTTGTAATTATAGTTATTATTTTACATAGATAAATTTTAGGTTTCAAATTAAGATTTTCATGTATTCTTAAAGTGTACTTTCAAATACTTTTCAAAAAAGTCAAAAATTTCCAATTTTAAGTATTGATTCAGAAATGAACAACACTCTTCAAGAATAGGTTTATGACAAAAGATAACTTAGAAAATATATGAAAATATTTTATAATATTATTTCTTAATAATTCATCACAAAGTTACTTCTGGGATTTCACCAATAATTACTGTTTTATCATTACTAGCTGAGGCTATCAATTTATCTTTAGGACTAAAGGCTGTTTCATTAACCTAATTTAAATTAAATAAGTAATTACAGTTCCTTAATGACCTCCTAATTTATGAATTACTTTTTTTGAGTTAAAATCCCAAATATAAACACTCTTATCTGCAGACCCAGCAGATACATATGAATCATCGTGACTCCATGCACATCTTAATAAGTTCTTTTCTGCTGTATTTGCTGTTGCTCCAGTGAAAACTCTTACTTATCTATTTTTTCCTTAGACATAAGGTCTTTCTTTAATATTTATATTTTACCTAATGTCAAATGTACGAACTGTCATATCCATTGAATTACTCAATAAATAAGAACCATCATTGCTAATTGCTAATCCTGTAACAGTATCTGTATGATTATCTAAAGTGTATTCAATCTCTTATTTTCTAACATCATAACATCTAATTATATTGTCTAAACAACCAGTATAGAGTCTCTCTCCATTTTCAGTGAAACAAACACTTGTGATAGGATACTAAAGGGTATTAAAAAAGTAATTACCTTGCCTTGAATTTCAAAAGCTAATTTTCTTGTTCTTAAATCCCATACTTTAGTATAACCTTCATCACCTCCAGTTGCTAAAAGATCTTATCCTCTTTTTGAAGGATAACAACAATTAACATAACTCTAATGTCCTTTCAATTTTTTTAAGGGTAAATATGTTTCTATATCCCAAATTTATACGGTTTTGTCGGCTGATGCTGTGAATAATCTCACTCCATCATATTACCAAGCAATATCAAGAATTGCATTTTTATGGCTTCCTAAAATTCCTATATTAGTGCAATTATTATAAATATCCCAAATTAAAATTTTCTTATCAAATCCAGCTGTTATAAGATATTCACCATTTGGAGAGTATTTCACACTATACACTTCACTCTGATGTCCTTTAATATACATCCAATTTACCTGTTAATTACATATGAGCTGATTATAATGTATATTTTTTGGAGGGTTCTACTTCCATTGAATAGTCTGATGATAAGACTAGATCTTATTTATGCTATTTCTATAATAAATGAGGAGTGTGCATCTGTAAAACTTGACTAGAAGTGTAATCTTTAAACTCTGTAAATTTAGGAACACTTGGTATTATTTTACTTCCGTAAGACATAATTTTAATTATTCTATTTTTTATTATATATAATATTATTTTTGCAATATATTCATATTAATGTCTTCATCATTCATTCTACACCTTTAAAATAAAGTGAATTTAAAATTCTCAACTTACTTTTAGAGTATTAAAAAAATAATCTAAGTTTTTATTTTCCCTTAAGCATATTCAATTGACTCTCCATTATATTCCCATTTCATAAATTCTATTATTCTGTGGAGGAAAACTTGGATTATTTTCATTTAATAATTGTTGTTTATAGGGGTTATTTGAAATTGATAAGAATTTCTAATTTTTGTCAAGGTCTGAATTTATATCTATAATAATAGGAATTTATTTATGAAAAAGGAACAATATATGAAAATATTCTATTAGTCAGCTAATTAGTTGAATTCAGTTGATAACAAACTTTTTTCTTATTATAAGTATTCATTTTTAATCAACTTATTAACAATATCAAAGTTGATTTTCTCCTTCAAAATTCTAAATATTTAAAAAAATCATTATCATTCAAGTGATAGATAAGGAAGAAAACATTTGAATATATTATTAAGAGATTTAAATTGAATATATAATTTTTGAATCTGATCATTGATGTAATTAATAATCTTAAGTGTGATTGTCACTTGCATATAAATTCTGAAGTTTTGTTTTTCTTATGTATTTAAAATAAAAAATAATATTAGGTTTTGGCTGAATATAGTAAAATAATTGTAAAGTATTAATTTATTAATAATAAATGTCGTTACTCTAAAAATTCACAAGTCTGTTTAAATAAAAAGATGATGTTTAATTTACACTTTAGAAGCTCTTGAAACCTACAACAACCAATGAGCTTCAAGTGGCAATTAGAAGTTTCAATTAACTACTATGTAATCAACCAAATGCAATTTTCACAATGTTGAGATAGCGGGAAGCACTTGTAAATATGGATCCAAAACCAGAACACTTATTAAATCTATTATTAGTAATTCATTCAAACATTTCAAATGATGATATTTGTGACTAATTAAGATAGGTTCCAATTTATTGGTTAGATAGATTGATGACTGAAAATAGAGAAAGTTTTATTTAGATAGAGAGAATGATTACTGAATAGAGTACTAATAGTTATATACCTTAATAATTATAATAATAGTATAATTAATAACAATAAACTTAAACAAAAGGAGAGAAAATAGAAGATAAAAGAAAAGCAAGAATTGAAATGAATTAAAAATTATAAAATCCAATAATTAATACTGAGGCAGTTAATAATGCAGATTCTCATAATTTAAAACCAAAAATGTTTAGTATTATTTATTATTCATTTCTCTAAAAGTTGTCAATAAATTAATAGATTTATTAAAGTAGTAGAAAATTTAAATATCCAGAAGATGAGTAGGATTTCATTTGGATTTATAAAATATAGAATGTAATGTAAATGGGATTAAAATTATTATAATGTCCATAAAAGTTGTATAGACCTTATTAATTATTGATTTATTAGGATTTGTTTTATTTCTAATCATTTTTAAAATAAGAATTAGAAGTACTAATATTAAAAGAAAATAATTTACATATTTATGAAGCATTTTGTGAATATTAAAGAGCAAAATAAATTATGGAGACTTTTGAACCAAGATATGAATTTAAATTAAATATAAAGAGTTCAATTATAGATGAATATCAAAGAAATGCAATTAAATAAAAAGTGAAATCATAATATGAAGAAGAATAAAAACGAAAGAAATAATAAATTAAAGAAAATTAGGAGAATATTGATTAATTAAACTTTTAGGATTTTGATTCTAATCATGATTTTGAAAGAGAAATAATAATGAGAAAATTCTTTGATAAAGGATAATCAAATCAAATGAGTTTGGATGAAATTTCTTTATAGTTAAAAATCATAAACTTATGAAAATATAATAAATAATATTTATATAATGATATTCGAAATAGGTGAAATATTTACAGTCTAAGAATCATTGAAAGATGAAAAAATAGCAAAAAATTTGGATTTAGATGTTGGTTCATTGAATGATTTTCTTGATTAAAGATCAACTGATCCAAATCCTCGTTTACCTAATAGAAGATTAGATCGTAAAACATAAAAGAGATAAGATCAAATTCCTAAGAAGTTTGAATAAACAAAGGAAGAGAAAGAAACAGTTAAAGCCTCAGAAATAATCTCAAATATTATTAAAGATGTTTTTAAGATGGATATTAATGAATTTGAGTAAATGAATTCACCTGAGAAACTAAATAAAGAATATAAATTTTAAGAAATTGATCCTGAAAAAAGGAAATATTTAAGAATGAAAATACCTTTAACAAAAAGATAAGAATAATTTGAATAGGAGTTATTAAATGTTAAATCTGACTTAAAATTAAAAATATAAGAGATTCGCATGCCTTAATAAAAAAATGTTGGGAACAATTCTTAAAAAGATGATAATACATTCAGTAGACCTAATTCTTAAAAGATTAAATAGAATTCAAGCTCTAATAAATTATTTTTTAATTCAAGTAATGAAGTAGATGCAATTGATTCACATGTTTGGTTATAAAGTAGATTAGAAAGATTATTAAAATTAAATTCACATAATTTAGATACTTAAAAGACATGGAAAGAATATTGGAGTAATATAAATTGCACTGAATTCAAAACATTTTAAGAATATCATTAATAACATAAGAAACCACATCTTGCATCAGATTTAGTAACTATTAATTATGGTGGAGATAGGGCTGGTAAATATTAAAAGAATGATAATGAAATTTCTGTAAATATCAAGAATTCATCTTCACTTACAATAAAGAATAGATAAATAACTGGTGAACATATTCTCTATTTATCTATGGTTTAACCTCCATTGATAAATCTATTAAGAGTAGAATTAATAAGAACATAACTAAATGAAACTGCATTTAAATTGTTAACTACTTTATTAAGTGAATGTAAAAGATTAGAATATTTAAATATCTCTAGTAATACATATCCTAGAAATTAAACTATTAAAATATTATTACTTGATTTGTAGAATCTCAAAATCTTGAAAATGTCAGATATGATGATTTCAACTAAATATTTTTTGGATCTTTGTGAAGTTTTAGTTTAGACAAATATTTAAGAGATTGATCTTAGTAATAATTTATTAGATCATCATGCGTATGATGCAATAATTACATTAATAAAATATTTACCTTCATTAACATAAATGGATTTCCAATAAAATGATATTCTATAGAGTACAAATATGCCACTTTAGAAGAAATAATAATCTTGGGAGTACTTAGAAAAAGTTAAATTGAGTTATTAAAGGAGAGTCAATATAGTATTATGATATTTAATATAAAATTTTATGTTCTTTACATCAACTAAATTTCATAAACTCATTTCTTAAAAAGTATTATTGATTAAGATATAAGAGTTTGAAATCAATCCTAATTTTGATTCTCTAAAACTTAGAAAGCCATAACAATCGATGATAAAATTAACAACATAAACCAGGAAAGATAAAGGCAATTAAATTTAAATAATGCTGAATTGAAATAGTTATTGTGATATGAATTTGATAAAATATTGTTGGAATAAAGATCATTATGAAAAAGATAAAAAATAGATAAATAATACTAAGGAGTTGAGAAAAATAAAATACTTACATTTATTAATTATCATAAGTTTAGTTAATAAAACCTATTCATTGAATTACAATAGTAATATAACATAACTAAAAAACATTAAACCGCAAATTCATAAAGAATGAATAAATTCTGAAATGATATTTATTTAAAACACATAATTAAGTTTCAAGCTTCCTCCTCTACCATGTCCTTCTTTTAGTGTTTCTTTTGCTTTTATGCCTTTTGTTAAGCTTTTTCTATGGCTTTTTATTTAATTATTTCTTTAACTGACTTATCTGACACTAAATTGATGTTCTTTGCTAATTCTGTCTCAACATTATCAAGATTCTACTTCCTTTATGCTCTTAATCTGCAAGAATTACAATAAAATATACCTATTTTTCCAAAAATTGTTTTCTCTTTTTAATCTGATTTTATCTATTTTTTTCATGGCTTAAACAGTGTTGATATATAAATCTCTGTTATATTTTAAAGGTTCATTTCTCTTTTACTCAAATTCAAAGATACTATCATTAGTCATCTCTTTTCCAGCTGCTTTTCTAAAAGCTTTAGTCCATCTTGTTTTTCTTGGGTTGTGTTAAGCTTTAAAGTGTCTATGGCATTTAGATCTGCAAAATCGAAACATCTATATAATATTCAAATGATAATACTTTGCTATCATTTCTTACAAAGACTATACCATGGCCTGGGTAGATAGGACCAGAGCAAAAATAACATTTTTCAATTCTCATATATATTTTATATTTTAATTTATGGAGAATTGGAATTTGATTAGATAAGAATGCAAAGATCAATCAGAATCTGTTATTGCATATTTATTCTAAAGATTCCCAAGTCTTCGAAACCTACTTAAGAGTTAAATTTTAGACACCTTACCAAATTCCTATTTGGTTTGCTATGCTTTAGACAAATGCACACCTCTAGGTGATGGTGCATTTGCTCTTAATTTGAAAGCATTATAAGGAATCCTGATAGCAGAGCCAGAGAAGAGATTGTTCCTTGAAAAAGAATTCTATGACCAAAGATTAAAAAATAGACAGGTTAAACATGTCTTTGCAATTACATAATAAAATAAAAGGATTAATACAGGAAATGAAATTTAGGTAGATAAAATAAAGTTAAATGAGTTAACTTATACGCTTGATCAAACTAATTTTGTTATCATTTGTGGACCATTTGGTTGTGGTAAAACAACCTTACTAAAATATTATTTTGAATTACATAAACAAAAAGAATTAACATTATACATGGACGAAACCATAGATTTCTAATCTTTAATAGGTTAATTTGTATGCACTGAACAAATTGGTGTATTTACTCATAAAGCAGGTCCTTTATTATTCTGTGAGAATATTGGAGCTTATTTGGTTTTGAAGAATTATTCTGAAACTAGTGAAGATTTCAAATAATAATTAAGAAGAGCTTTATAATTAAAATATGTTGAAGTAAATGGATAAAAAAAGGAAATATCAAATTTAAAAGTAATTGCATTACAAAAAGACATAATTGAAGATTAATATGTATTATCTATGGAGGCAGTTAGTTTTGATACTCTTAAATAAATAAATTGTAGATATTTTAAAGAGATTCTTGAATGGTATTAAAGTACATAATAAAGACCTGAATTAAAAGATTTATATAAATTAAAGAATAGATTTTTATATCATCTAAAAGATTATTAAGATTAAATTTATATTCCTGAATAAGTCAGAGTTAAATTATGTTTGGAATGTTGGGAAGTTTTAAAGGTAGATTTATGTTAAGTATTTTAATTGGATTAATTGAGATAAACAACATTTTTATAGAGATATGATCATTATTTAGAATTTAGTAAGTTAGGATAAATAGAAATAAATCAAGATTCTCATTCACTAATTGTATATAATCAATATTCAAGTAGAATAATGGAATAAATTATGACATGTATATTAAATGATGAAGCATGTCTTTTAGTTGGTGATACTGGTTGTGGTAAAACTACATTGACTCAACATTGTGCTTAGTTATTAGGAAAGAAATTACATATATATAATTTATCAGAGGGATCAGATTGTTAAGATCTTATTGGAGGATTCAGACCATTAAATTAAGAAACTTTAATTAAAATTAATTACACAAAGTTTCTCAAATATTTTACTAGAACTGTAGATTGTAAAAAGAATTAACAATTTATTAACTCTCTTCAAAAATTGTATATAACTAAAAAATTTAATATTCTTGTTAAATGTATGATTGAAACTACATAATAATGTTTAACTAAAGTAACTGATGATAAATTAAAAGAAAAAATGAATAAATTAATGAAAAATTTGAAAAGTTCAGTATAAGAAATGAGTTTCTATTTTTTGACTGGTAATTTTATTAAGGCAATGCAGAAAGGAGATTGGATATTGATTGATGAAATAAATTTGGCAAATAATGAATTATTATAAAAGATATTGCCAGCTATAGAAAAAACATAATTGTTATTTTATGAGAGAGGAGATGAAAATCCTATTAAAATTCATCCTAATTTTAGAATATTTGGTTGTATGAATCCTGGTACTGATGTTGGTAAGAAGGAATTGCCACCTAATATTAAAAATAAATTTAGTACTATAGTTTGTCATGAATTATTAGATAAATAAGATATTATTGATTTTATTAAAGGACTTATTGGTCATTCTTTTGATGTTGTAAAATTAGCAGATTTATATTTGAATTTAAAGGATATTTGTAAACAACATTAATTCAATTTGTAAACATTCTCATTAAGGAATCTAGCAAGAGCATTACATTATTTTAGAAGTTCTAAATAAAAAAATTAGAATTTAGCAATGTTTAATGGTTTATCTTTAGCATTTGGAAGTGGATTAGGAAAAGATTCTTAAGAATTATTTCATTAACAATTATAAAATAATGGTTTAGAATTTAAATAATTTACTCCTTCAATAAATTAATAACATTATAAAGTATTTGATTAATATGTAGAGATTTATGGATTTCAATTACCTAGAGGATAAGAATAACCTATATCACCTGAGAAATGTGAGTATTTGATAACCCCAAGTAATTTTGGTTATTTATTATCTTGTTTAAGATGTATATCAGGAACAGGTATTCCTATATTATTGGAAGGTCCAACAAGTGGTGGTAAAACATCATTAATATATTTTATTGCTAAGATTTGTGGTTAAAGATGTCATAGAATCAATAATCACTAAAATACATAATTAGAGGAATATTTTGGAACTTATAGTTAAGTAGGTAATAGTATTCAATTTGTTGATGGTTTATTAGTAACTGCAATGAGAAGAGGAGATTGGATAATATTAGATGAATTAAACTTAGCTAGAAGTGAGATTTTAGAAAATCTAAATAGATTATTGGATGATAATTAAGAGTTATTTCTTCCAGAAACATAAACTACATTAAAACCACATCCTGGTTTTAGAATATTTGGAACTTAGAATCCAGTAACATATAGTGGTAGAAAATAATTATCAAAAGCATTTAGAAATAGATTCATTGAAATATAAGTAGAGGAAATCTCTACAGAAGATTTAACTAATATACTCAAAACTAGATGTTAATATCTTCCAGAAACTCATATTCCATTGGTCAGACAAACTTAAGTTTAGATCAATCTTTTAAGAGCAAGTGAATCATTGTTTATGGGCATGGTCACATTAAGAGATCTAATAAAATGGGGTAATAGAATGAAAACTGCAGGTAGTGGTAAAGAATCTACAGCAATGGAGGGATATTGTTTAATTGTTGAGAGAGTCAGAGATTTGTAATTGAGAAAGCAATTATAAATTATTATAGAAAACATTTTTAAAGTTAAATTACATCCTGAAGAATACTATATGGATGTACTTAAAAATAGTGGATTAATAGAATTTAGTTGTAAATATAATATTTAATGGAATCAATCCTTTATTAGAATGACAGCTTTAACTTTAAAATCTATTTAAAATAATGAACCTGCTTTATTGGTAGGTCCTCCAGGCATTGGTAAAACAACTTTAACAACAATAATTGCAGATAAATTGAATTTATAAAATTAGCATATAGTTTGTCATTAATATCTAGAGATATCTGATTTTGTTGGAGCCTTAAGACCATCTAGAGATGCAAATTCCAATGCTCCTTTCTAATTTTAAGATGGTCCATTATTAAAATGTTTTAAAGAAGGTGGTGTCTTTTTGATTGATGAAGTTAATATGTGTCCAGAAAGTGTTCTAGAAGGATTGAATTCATGTTTAGAATAACCAGCAACACTCACAGTTAATGATCAATTTTATTAAGCTCATAATACCTTTGTCATTATTGCTGCAATGAATCCTTCAGGAGACTGGGGTAAAAAAGAATTGACTCCAGCATTAAGATCAAGATTTACTGAGATTTTTGTATTTAATCCATTATCTAAAAATGAGATGCATTCTATTGTTTAATAATTTGAATAATTACATTGTAATACCATTTGTGATACTCTTCTTACTCATGAAGACATGACATTTAGAGATCTACTCTAAATTGTAGAACATATTAAATAATTAAGATAGACTGGATATCCTGATGAGTCAATAATTATATAAGAATCCATTGACTTTGCACTTGATTAAGTTACTTAAATTAGAAACAACCTCTATTAAAATATGGAACTCGAATAAACCCAACTTATTCCAGAAATTAATGCATATAAATTATTAAGAGCCATAAACATACACAATAAACCTATCATGATACAAGGTCCACCACAATGTGGAAAAACTCATATCATTCAATATTTTGCTAAATTAAGAGGAATAAAATGTGTAAAAATTATATTTGATGAACAATCAGACTTATAAGAATTATTAGGTACGGATTAACCTAATAGCAGTTTAGAATAAATTTCTAAATTAGTAGGTTATTCAGTCTCAACTGAATCATCTAATGGACAATTTAGATTTGTACCTGGACCACTTCTTGAAGGACTTAAAAAAGGTTATTGGGTAATTTTAAAAAATCTCAATCTTGCTCCATAGAATGTATTAGAAGGGTTAAATTCAATTTTAGATCATAGAAGAGAAATATTTATTCCAGAATTAGGTCAAATAATTTAAGTACATTAAAATTGTAAATTATTTGCAGTTCAAAATCCTATGACTTGTGGAGAAGGAAGAAAAGGATTACCTTTAAGTTTCTTAAATAGATTTATTAAAATTGAATTCCAAAAGTACTCTGAAGAGTTTAAGGTATAAATTTGTCCTTCTCTTAATTTACCTTTGGCAGCTTTAAATTTATATAATGTTTTATCTTTTAATTAGGCCTTAAGGGATAAATTGTTAATAAATTCAACAAATGATCAAGTAACATCAGATCATATTGATTCTACACTTTGGGCTTAACAAAGAATTCATTTTAGTGATTTAATTAATTCTGTTTCACATTTGAGATCTATTCTTATTATAGGTGAAAAACAAATAGGGAAAAAATATCTTATTGAAAGAGTGGCTAAGTATTGCAACCAATAATTAGTAAACATCTTATTAAGCAAATAAACAGATTCAATGGAATTATTAGGTTAATATGTTTAAGGAGATTAAGATTCATTATTTAAATGGTAATTTAGTAGATTAGTAGAGGCTGCAATTAATGGAGAATGGGTTTTAATAGATTCTCCAAGTAGAGAATTATTTCCAAAATTAAGTTAATTTATTGAAGAAGATCATTTTACATTATTTGGAATTGATATTCCAATTAATAATAAATTTAAGATCTTCATTACAACAGAATAATTAAATTTGCATCATAATGTCAAAGTATATTTGGAGATGCATAATACATATCAATTTAAACTATCATATTATTAAGATATAAGAAGAATGATATATCAAGATTTTGAAGAATTGTATAATCATCAAGAAATAGTACTTCATTACTTTTAATAATATAATAACATTATTCTATAATAATAAGTAAAAAGAATGTTATAAAAATTGAGAATATAAATAGAATCTATTTTATTAACTTAAGATGTGATGAGTTAATATGAAATTTAGTTATTATGTGATCAAATATTTCAAAGTTAACAAAATATCTAAAATTCTAATTAATAGAATAGTCTAATTAATTTTAATATTTTATTCAAAATTGATAATCCAATTATTGAAATCAAAGATTGTCCTCTCAAAAATGATAATCCTATAATAATTAATTAAAATCACAATTAATCTTTAATCAAAAGAATTATTAGAGAACATAATAACATTTATTTAGAATATTTTAGTTTTGGTGAATAATCAATACTTTAATAATAATTTGATATGATGTTATCAACAAATCTGTAATTATTTAAAGAGAATTCGTTTAAACTTAAAGAATCATCTAATATATAGATACCAGAATTAAGTAATTCAATAGAAGGATTAATTCAATCAATTGTTAAATTGAAATTACTATAATAATTAGTTTCTATTCTTCAACAATAAAATATCAATTATACTGAAGTTAAATTGTATGAATTTATGCTCAGATAAAAGAATTTCGATTTCTAATTTGACACTGATTTATAGAATAAGATGATTAAAACAATTGAAGAATGGAAAAAGTAAGAAATCTATGATTATATTATATTTGATAAGAGAATGCCAAATATAACAGAAGATATAGTGCAATTAAAATCTAAAATTAATTTATTAAGTGAATAATTAAGAGAATCTGAAAATTTAAAAGAATTTGTTTTATTGCTTAAATAATGTTTATAAAGCAAGCCTTTGCCAGCAATCGATTCATGGGTATCAAGTTTATTAAAATCTTAACCTCCTTTATATTTTAATGAATTCCCACTAATATCGGATTAATTAAGTGTTTTAAATCATTATAGAATGTACTTAACAAAGGAAGTTAATTTTGAAAATAAATTAAACATTGATATATATTAACTCCAAACTCTTTTCAATTATTAGAAAACTGATTTAATTCATTAGGATCTTAATTTTGTTCTAAAGTATGTTCAATTTTATATTGATTATTTGAATATTAATCCAAAGATGTATTCTAATCCATTAAAGATATGTGGAAGTGATGAAATTTAAACTTATGTTCAATATTTAAAGAATAGTCATTCAAAGGTTGAGTTAAGTCAGACTCAATAAATTTTATTGTAAGGATTATTATAAACTCAATTATTCGAAATTCCTTTCTATAAATCATTGTTAAATAGATTTTAGTTTTCTAGATCATAACATATTTTTTATAATAAAAATATAGAAAAAACAATGACTATTGAATTCTTTTAAAAGATTATTGATCTCACTGATGATGATCTTATGAAATTATCTTCAAATGAAATTCAATTGATTATCTTACAACTATTTTAAGAATAATTAGAATAAGCATAAAATGCATGTTTTGATTCATAATATCTACTCAAAGGATATTATTAGGAGAAACATCAATAATTAAGTGCATTATTAGAATCAACAAAATAAAAAGTTGATTAAATAAAAGAAAGATTATTTATTAGAGATCCTACATAATCTAACTTAGAAGCCACAATGCAATTTATTTAAGATCTAAAATAAGCCTTGATGATAATAAGCAAAAATATGAATAAATCATATATTGAGGCTTGGATTATCTAATCATATGATAAATATTATTATGGTTTTAAAGATTTTTTATAGCCAATATATGAATCTTTAATGTTTATTCAATATCCAAATGAGCCAACAGCTTAACTTTCAAATAGTGGATTCAAATATTAATTAAGAAGCTTGAAAGGATAAAACTTTATTACATTTTCTGATTAAAAATTAATTAGTTAAGAAGAGAGAGATGTTTTTAAGATGGATGATGCTAAAATGTATATACTATTAAGTAGAAAGATTAAAGGATTAGTTGTGGAATAATATAACGATAATACTGTAGAAAATGAATAAAAGCAATTAGAAATATAATTAAAGAAAGAATTAAATTAATATAGAGAAGAATTAGAGTAGGTTGGAAAAGTAACAACTGATGAATTAAAACATAATGTTAGAGAAGAATTGAGTTATTTAGATATTCTAAGCAAAGAATTCTTAGATTACATATTAGAATTAGAATCTTCAAATAAGAATCCATTGATTATAACAAAGATGTTTGGTAGATTTATTTAACCAACTTTATCTATTTCAGATGATATGCACATTGATGCATTTTTATATAAATTGCAATTCAATAAATTATAAAATGTATATAAATAGACTGATTAAGATGAAATAACATAGGCAACAGATTTATTAATGAAAACTTTAATTAAGATAAAGTAGATCTAAGAAGATGATATATTTACAGAGAATGAAGTTATCTAAAGTATGGGAATATTTATTGTTCATTTGTTAAAATAAAATGCTTATTCTACTCCATTAATTAAATTAATAACTGGTATTGAATTACTATTGGAAAAAATTGAGTTATGGGATAAAACAGTTCCAAAAGAATTTAAAATCTATGGGTATGAATTATAAAATATTGTTATTAAATGGAGAAAAATTGAAAGAGATGGATGGAAATATATCTTGTCTAATAAGATATAAGAACTATGGTGTGTAGAAAGTATTATATTATTTAAGTTATTAAGAGATTTATCTCACAATTCTCTTAAAACTTATTTGAATGAATGTGATATTGGAGTTTTTGAAATAAGAATAATTATGTTAAGATAAATATTACAATATTTGAATTTATAATAGAGATAATTGATTTCATAACACATTGAACAAAGCTCAATATTTGTAGAAACATATAACTAATAATTAGGATCTACAGTCTAAGGTTATATAAAAGAAGTAGCAGAATATCGTAAATTAGTAAGTTGGGAGTCTAAAAATTATTTAATTGTCTAATAAACATCTCACAAAATGCATGGAAAATTAATAAAAGTTTAAGGTAGATTCAGAGCATATTTGAATGAGAAATTATAAAAAGTTGTTATTAAAATGCAATTACAAGATGAATTTACTGATTGTATTGATGGATTCTTACTTAAGTCAAAGTAATTTTAATCAAAGCCCTAATCTAACAAATCATTCCATTCAATACTTTAAAATTTAATTGAGTAAAGTTTAGAGAGAGTTAAAAATTTGAAAGAATAAAAATCTAATTCCAAATTAGCTGCATTAAAGAACTTTTAAGAATATATAAGTACATTTTTGGGTCTAAGAATGCACTAATCATATAAAGAAGATAATCATTTATTACAAAATGAAGCTCATCCATTAATCTCGAAAGCTACATTTTATTATTATAAGGCAATTTCTGTAATGGAATAATCTGTTTAGTAAATTGGTAAATTTGTTCCTCCAGAATATAGTACTAAATCACTTTCTTTAATATTAGATTATATTAAGAAATTGAATCATCAATTTAAATTGATAAGACCTTTAATCAAGATAGAAAACGAGTTAATTTCAAAGTAGGTATAAGTGATTCCATAAGATTATCTTAATTGTTTCAAAGATACTGATATTTATGACTACTTAAATGAATTTAATAAAAATTAAGATGAATAATCTTTGTCTAAATTACTTGCATAAATTGAATCAAAATTTCATAATTACAATAATAAATATGAAAATTCATATCATATACTTAAACAACTACATGAATATTTATCATAAATTAAGATTAATGATTTAAAGTAGAATATATTGAATGAAGAAAAATAATAATTAAATTAAGAGAAGATATAAATAGTATATGTAAAATATATGAAAAATCTTGAATAAGAAGAAAATCTTTTAGCAGGTGAGATTAAAATATTAAATTCATTTATTAAACATGGAATTGATTAATCAAAATTAAATTTAGTTATCAAAAATTTAGAATAGAGTTGTAAGTTTTTGTATTTTATGACTAGCATTTTATGCAATATTATAGTTAAAGGATTTTGTTAAAAAGATGATGATTAAGATGAAAATGGAGAAGATAATCCAGAAAACTTTTAAGCAGGAACAGGAATTGGAGAAGGAAAGGGAGAGTAAAATGTTACTAAAGAAATCGAATATGAAGAATAATTATTGGGAGAACAAAAATAATAATAGTAATAATAACCAGAAGAAGAAGAATAAGAAAAAGAAAAAGAAAAAGATAAAAAGGAAGATGCTTTTGATATGAAAAATGATTTTGATGGTTAAAATTAAGAGTAAAGTAAAGAGGAAGAGAATTAAGAATAAGAAGAATAGGAATAGGAAAAGAATTCAATGGATGAAGGATTTTCATCTGTAAATGAAGATAATGAAGATATGAAATAATATTAAGGAAGTGAAGAAGAAGAAGAAAATGAAGATGAATCTAAATCAAATAGAAAAAAATCAGACATAGAATTCAATGCTGATGAAGAAAAGGATGATAAAAAAATACAAGCTAAAGAAGAAAGAGAATAAAAATAAAATAATTAAAAGAGAAATATGAAAGATCTAAATGAAGATAGTCATGATGTAGATAGTTAAATGGAAGAAGAGGAATAAGACGGGGATGAAGAAAATGAAGAATCAATTGATGATTCAAAAGAAGATCTTAAAGATTATGCAGGAAAAGGAGGAGAATAATTAGAATCTATGGATGAAGAAGATGTTGAAGAATTAGATAACAATAAATCATAAAATTAAGATCAAGATTAAGAAAACTTAAGTATGAATGAAGAAGAAAATCCTAATCCAGATGAAATGCCTATAGAAGAAGAAATTAAATTTGATGAACCAAATATGGAATAGGAAGCTGAGAAATAAGATATAAATGAAGATTTTATGTAAAAATAAGCTGAAGAGTTAGAAAAATAAGATATGGATAATATAGAATAAGAATAAGATTAAAATTAAAATTAATTATTTATAAATTAATAAGATATAGATAATTAATTAAACGAATAAGCATAAGATTAAGGATAATAAGGAGAAGAAGGAAACCAAGATAAAGATGATGATGATAAAAAGTAAAAAGAATAAGATAATAAGAATAAGAAATAAAGAGAAAAAGGAGAAGATGGAGGTGATTCTAAGTTGGAGATGATCAAAAAGTTATTTGATGCAATGGAATAACACTTAACAAAAGAAGATATGGATAATTTCAAAAAAGATCTCAACGTTCATGATAGTGAATAAGAAGAAAATGATAATGAAGATGCACTTCATGATAATGATTATAAAGTTTCTAAAGAGTAAATTCAACATAAAAGAGATAATACAACTAATTTACCAACTAAATTTTAATAAAGTGAAGCTCAAGAAATGAAAAGAGAAGGTGAAGAAAATAAAGAGAAGGGATAAGGTAAAAACATGGATGAAGAAAAAGAAGAAAATAAAGATGAATAAGAAAAGGATAAGAATGAAAATGAAAATATGAATTAAAGTAATAAAGATTTTATCATTCCACAACCTATTGAAATTGAAAATAAGAATTTAAGTGATATTCCAATAGAAGAATACATCAAGTAATATTTTAGATTAGGATATGATGTAGATGGAGATATTAATTTATAAAAGGGATTAGAGATGTGGCCCAAATTATAATAAGAAGTTCTTGAAAGTTCAATTCACCTGTGTGAAGAACTTAAGTCTATTCTAATAGCTACTTAAGTTTCTGCCTTAAAAGGAGATTATAAAACTGGAAAAAGACTAAATATGAAGAAAATAATACCATATATAGCAAGTAATTATAGAAAGGATAAAATATGGTTAAGGAGAACATAACCATAAAAAAGAACCTTTTAAATACTCTTGGCTTTAGATGATTCATTAAGTATGAGTGAAAATTAAGTTGGTTATTTATCACTTTAATCTTTGACATCTTTATCGTTAGCTTTATCTAAAATGGAGGCAGGATAAATAGGAATAGCCAGTATTCATGAAGGAATGAGATTGTTACATGATTTTAATAAACCTTTTACTCAATTAGATTGTCCATTTATTTTGGGTTAATTTAATTTTGAGTTTGAATCAAAATAAAGCAGTGAATTATCTTTAATGAGGTTCATGAGAGAGTCCATTGATAAATTCAAAAATATTAGAGTTTCTAATGCATAATAAATTTGCTTTATTATGTCAGATGGTAAATTCAACAAGAAAATGGTGAGACCTTTAGTGAGAGAAGCAGAAGAACTTCAAATATTTTATGTGTTTATAATTCTGGATAGAGAAGGTATGATATTGATCTAATTTAGATTAATCAATAACAAACATCAAGTCCACTCATTATGTAACAGTCAATGAGAAATAAAAGATTGAAATAAGAAACTATTTAGAGGATTTCCCATTCAGATACTATATTATAATAAAAGTAAATAATTTTATTTATTGAAGTCTCCACATGAATTGAATCATGTACTTGTAAATATTCTTAGATAATACTACCAATTATTAGAATGAGGGTGTTGTTGTGATTGTATATAAATACATTTATATAAACATAAATCAAAAGGTAATTAATTTTTTTGATTTTCTTGCTGGTTATTCCTTTCTTCTATTTTTTTTGATTTATTTATTTTTTGTTAAGGGGATGATCTCTTCCATTGCTCTGGCTTTGTTTTCTCTTCTGATTTCTCTTTTTGATTTAACTCTGACTCCTTCCATTGCATTAATCAAATCATCTGCTTCATCATGTTGAACCTATTCATTTTGTGGTTAATCGTTCATTTCAATTTCCTCTTCAACTTCTGGTTCTGGATTGAAAATTACCTCTTTAACTGGCTTTCTTCTTGCCCCAACAAATTAAGTGCCTGTGTATGGTAGAGATTAACTTCTAAAATCAACAATAGGTTAAGGTTTTAATTTAGGAATTTAGGCAGTTGGCTCATTTGGATGTAGAAATTTATTTTTGGGTTGAATAGGTCTTTGAAATCTCTAAAGAAGGTAAAAAAAATGAAATTTACATTTTGTATGGTTGCCTCTAATTTTTAATTTAATTCATGAAGATCCTAATTGACTTTAACATTTTGGAGATGCTCTCTTTTGAGTGATCTCCATCTACGCATAACTTTAGATCTTTATGATTTTGCCATGAATTAAAATTTTTATATTTATTTTATAATGCACTATGAATATACTTTCAATCGAATAATTTGGCTAAAAATCCTTTATCCTATTTCTGTTATTGTTGGTTAGTAATTGGTTATTGTTACTATGGTTTTTGCTATTGTTGTTGTTGTTATTGCTAATTTAATAAGATAAAATACTAATGTTGGTGGGACTTGACTTATTTATTGTTACTAAGGTGGCTGACTAACCTTAGGGGTATGATTAGGAGCCTGATTAGGTTAATTGGGTTAGTTAGGTAGTTTCTATTAGGGTTGAGGTTGGGCTACTTATCCTTATTAGGTGATTAATTATTATCCTTATGGTTAATAACCATAGACAAGAGGCTATGTTTAGATAACAGGAGCACCTACTCGAGTTTGAGATGCTTAATAAAGAACTGGTGGTTAAGCATAGGCTGTAGTGGTAGTAACTGGTGCAGAAGCTTAAATAATTTGTGAAGGCTATCTTAATCTTGGGCTTGAAGTTTAATATACTTTGGCTGGGATTGCCTATTAAACTGAGAGAGGTTGCTAAATATATTATGTAGTGATTGGTTATTGATATGTTGAATAATAAGTTTGTGGAACATTCTAAATTATTTATTATTAGACAACTGGCTAGGCCACTTATGTGACAATAGGTTATTAGATAGTTTAGACAATAGGAGTGGCTGTTTAATATGTTTGAGTTGTCACAATTGGTTAAATTTATGTTTGTTATACTTATTGTACAGTATTCTAATGGTTTAGATAAATATTTTACTTAAAGCACATTTTGTCTTGTAACTGTTTAGTATTCAACTCTTTCAGCGACTCTTTCTACTGGCATGTATTCAATCACTTTTTCTTAGATAACTTAAGGAATATATTCAATATCATATTGAATGGCTTAATATTCAGTAATCTATCTTGTTATTGGTACCTGAACTTATCTTCTGACTTCTTCATATTCCATTATTGTCTTTTCATATGGAATGTACTCTATTCTTGACTCTCCTTTAACTGCTTATCCAGTCTAAATTCAAACAATTATTTACTGAGACAATGTTAGAACTTACTGCTGATGCACCCAAAACTGGTTGATTTACTAATACCCCACCTCCTTAATAGAATCCACTTTGACCCAAATTCTAATTTGTTACTAATTATTGTTAGTAAGTTGAATTTCCCAACACTACGGGTCTCACGAATTGAGGCTAACCTGCTACTGCTTAAGGTGCTCCATATAAAGCAGGCTATTAAATAATTCCTTATGGTTGATACTCGGTCATTTCCTTTAATAAATTTTATTTTAATTCTTTTGAACCCCATCAATTTAATTAAAATATGTAACTAGATTATTTTTTTAAGTCTCATACCATTATAATACTAAGATAATTATCCATTTAAAAAACAAACAATATATCAAAAGTAATTTAAATGTTCCTGAAGATGCAAAACAATATTGATACGGAATAAACTCAGATTAAGTATTGAAAAGTAATTCTTGTGTTCTTACTCCATAATGTTGTCAATCAAATATTTTTATCAATAATTATCAGGTAATATTAATCATTAATACTTTTGAGTGATATAAATTAGAATCTTATTTGATAATAAAGACAAAGCAATCACATTTGGAGAGGACAAGAAATATGAAATTATTAAACTATTTTTAAGTGATGTTTGTGGTTAACTAGATTCTTCATTATTTTATAGTAACTTATAAATTTATTTTTAATTGCTTCACCTGAAATTTTTATTGTTTAACATTTTTAATTGACATTAATTAGATTAAAATATAGAGAATGAGAGCAATTGTATTTCTGTATTGATAATACCATATTACTAAATTATTAGTCATTCAATAATAAATAAACACAATCAAATACTGATTTGCGAGAATAATAAAAATTTATATTATTTTCATACAATCCATATTAGAATTTTTATTTATTAGTTTTTCGATTAAATTTATACCCATCTTAATTAAATTCCTAAATACTAATACCTATACTTTATTGTACAATACAAACTATTATGTATTTATGTAACTGTTCCTGCGTTGCTGCTTAAATATAAGGGAAATTGCAATAGTAAGGATTATAATCTAAATGTGGAACTATTAGAAACATTAATTGAATAACTAAAAATTATGATTAATATTATATTTATATGCAAACGCGTTATCCTCGTCATTAAATCACTCAATCTGTTTTCAATATTCCACCTCCTTAGATAACAGTTGTAAGAAGTATATCCCCAGTTGTAGTTCGAACATTAGAAGGTACTATATAGTATAATCCAGTTCCGATATATTATCACAATGATCAAACAATCTGGAAGGATAAATATTATGAACTCAGACATTAATATTGGCTATTGGAAGACAAATGTAGCAAATTAGAAGATTTATAATTTAAACATAGCAGATGTGAAGTTGTCAGAGAAAGTGATTTAAAATAAATTAATGAGCTATATACATAGAGTTAACATGATATTAGATAACTTAAAAATTGTTTAGCTAATGTTGATACATAAATGAATGAGGATTATTAATTTAAATATTAATAGGCAAATCATCAACTTGAAACTATCAAATCTGAATTCATTAAATTACAATAAGAACTATATTAATCATAACAACAATCCACTCAAGAAACTTAAAGATATCCACAACAAATTAACTAATTAATTATCTCTAATACAGAGCTCCAACGATAATATGAATAATTACTATTAAAAAATAAAAACTTATAGTAATAAATAGATACTCTTCATATTCGATTAACTGAGTCTGGAAATCAATACAATAAAATTCAAGAATTATTAGCATTAATAGTCTTAAAAAATGCAGAAATAGACAGTTTGAGAGTATTAGTCTCAGAAAAAGAAAACTTGATTTAATAACTTCGTTCTTAATATTTATCTTAATATAGATGACATTTAAATGTATTTAAGATAAAAAAATTAAATAGTTAACAAATTCTGTATAAACTCTAATTCATTCTAGAAATTTTCCCTCGTTATTATTTTAATACTCCATATATGCATTATTAGATTAAGACAATCGTAAGCGCTATTATGTATTTTCTATTGTACACGTTAAAAACAAATATTTTTGATATTAAAATATCATCTTTAGTTATATTCTAGTATATTATATAACCAAATAAATTGCTTGCCTCTAAAATTAAGATTAATGATTAAAAAATAAAATTCTTATTGATTTTATATAAAAATTAAATACAATCTTGAAAAACTAATGCATATCTAATAATTTGATATATTTTATCTTAAAGTACAAATCATTAGTTATTAATTTTATTTAAATCAATAAGCTTTCTTTAAATACTTCTAGAGTGCTTCATAAAACTTCAGTTCCAAAAATCTAAACATATCTTTTGATTCCTATAGTATAGAAATAGGACAGGTTTATTGGTCATGATTTTGCTGCAACTTAGAATTAATTGGTTTCATAAATTTTTATCCCCTGAATAATACTCGTTAAGCTTTTAAACTCGATTAATTACAATAATAATTTTATTAATTTGTTTCAAAATATCCAATATTACAGAAGAAAAACGTTAAATTTGATTCTAAATTTATGGTTGTCAATTTACATTACTTACATTTATGAATTTTTAACATTTTAAACAAGTGATTTTGCATTCCATAAAATGTAAGATAAGCAATTTTAGTTAATTAAGGAAGATATGCAGGAACTGATACATTGATCATTATTTAAGGTTATTATGTTTTATTACATCCTTGTAAACATTCTCAGTTATTTCCATAAGGTAAAATTATCAATCTTACATGTGAAAAAATATGGATTAGTTTTGGCAGAAGTTAAAAAGTTGTATCACACAATTTAAATGATTATCAACCTTTTATTCATACATTCAATCATTATTTTTAAGTATTTAAATTAAACATAAGAAGTACAAATATTTATAGATTCAAAGCATGTCTTACATTTTGACTAACATTATTAACAGATTCCATTGATTTCAAGAATACCTATTTATCAATCACACACGTTCTAATTTTTCACCTAATTGTTCTAATCAAATAAAAAGTGCATAATGTAAAAGTATTTTTTATGATTTCATATATCCTAAATGATTTTTACAATTTTCAACTTCAAATATCACAATAATACAATCGCTAGAAAAAAGTAGATCATTATCAATTCTTTTTAATTCACTTGAACATAATTGGTATTTAGTATCAAAATCGTAATATCTCTGAGACAATGTGGAATTCTGTGATTGATTAGATACCTCAACTTATTACATCATTTATATATTTAAAGTCTCTTTGCTTACATGGGCATAACTTGAAACCAAAAACAAATTTACTCACTGTAACAATTAATTTCTTAATTAATATAAATTATCGATAATTTCTCTCATTTGATAAATTTTAATAAAATGTATACAAAATATGATTAATTGATTATATATAAACATATAATACATTTATCATATTGTTAATCAATTTGTATAAAATAATTAAAATTATAGAAATCATAAATACATAAAATATTAATCTTATTAAGTATTTATTTAAGTAAAATATTTCTATTTAAAGAAATTAATAATATGGAATTATTTAAAACTTCCTGCGTTTTTCAAATAGATATCTCAAAAGCTTCTTTCTTACGATGTATCCTAGTCATATGATTGCTAGTTTACTTTAACTAAAGGAAAGTTTAATTTTTGAAATTAAAAAAAACACTAGGCAATAGATTAATTAATGATTAATATATATATTTTCAATATACTTATTAACAATTCGAATTAAAATTAGTTTATCAATTTGAATAATTTCTTAAATTTTACTACTCTTTATAAAAAATATAAATAGTTAAGAGTAATTATACGATTACAGTCTTTTGATTTTTATTAATATGTATTTATCCAATATGTATGTTGAAATTAATTTGAAGTATAATCTAAAATATTTGTGATTCAATTCATAAAACTCATTTAATAAAAATGAAAATTGAAAAGTTTTATATATTCAAACAAATTTCATAGATATACATATAAACAAACGCTATTAGGATGAAAGTTTTAGAACATTAGTATTATTTCCATCAAAATCTAAATCAATTTCTTCTTTTTAACTAAGAATTTGGGATTATTACTGTATGTTACTGCCATAAGAGTTTATAATTCTTATTCAACCTCTTCATTGTTGTCCTTCATAGTTTAAAAACCATATTTTTTTAATACAAAAGTTATGCTCATTAAGGATTATCCCATTTCAAATATCAAATTATTAATTACAACTTTTAGTTATAATATCTTAATATACTTAGTAAAAAGTTTATTCAATGCTTTAATAATATTCTTAGTTGCCATTATATTTAAATGTTACTTTCTTAAGGGGTTTTTACCTTTATTTTTGTAAGCTTGATCTTTTAATTAGTTTAGTGAAACTTAAATCAATTATTGGTTCTATTATAATTAGACAAGGATATTAGATTCATTTTAAATGATAGCCTCCTTCCCTTCCTCAAATTATTTGAGGTTTCTGATTTTTTTGATTAATCTAATTTAGTGGCCTAATGGTATTTCCATTTATTTGAGTTATTCTTTAAGGATACATAATTCCATTTTCTTTAAATCTTTAGACCTAAGTATCCAATTTAATTGATTTCAAAATGAATCTATAGGTTTTGACTTATTTGAAAGAGTCCTATCCTTAAGTACTTTGATTAATCATGTATTATTGCTTCTATTATTCGAAGTTGTATTATTTTTCCATAGAAAGCTTTCTGCCAAATTATCTGATTATTTGCTTATATATGATGGTTCCTTCTTTTAGGAATTCATATTCTATTTAAAGTTTGCTAATTTTTCAGCCTATGAATAACCCTAATTGTACTATTTTTTAGGTTCTTCTTGCATTTGAGGAACATAAGGATTGGTCGTTTTATTAGTTGAGGAAACTCTATTTTTTATTGTAATATTATATTATGGATTTTGATTTCAATGAGGCTCAAAACTCATTTTAGTTCCTCTAAGCTTAAAATAAGTTACCAATTAAGATGTCTCACAAACTTGAACTACTTCTAGAATGCATCAATAACTAAGAAATTGACACGTCTGTTTTTCATTCATTAGAACTAGAAGAGTGTCAAGCATTGATGAAGTTGAATAAACAGGCCCAAAAAGAGATGTTTATGTCGATTATAAAGGGATATGCATATGTAATGTTTATTATATTTTTCAAAGGCCAATATGATTCCATCAGCCATAGAAGAAATTAAGGGAATTATTGATGTTAGGACCAAAGTATTGAAAAGTTGGAAATAATAAGAGTTTAAGATAGACTCTAAATAAAGAACCTTTGAAATATTGAGAAAAAAGAATAGCAAAAAGAAACCACGAATTATCTATCTATAATATTATACTGTATAACCCTAAGAATTCAAAGATAAACGTTATCGATTTGTTATTATTGCCAATTCTGAAGGACATGGTTACTACAAAACATTGGTTTGTGGATCTGATGATAAAGGACTTTATGACAAAGTGATCCAGGCACTTAAAACTATATCATAATTTAAGGATCATGTAATGAGGGGAAGTATCCTTCTTGAATCGAATGATTTTAATCAACCAAGAGCCATTAACAATTAACAATCATTCATTACAACTAGATAAGATATGAAGTTGGTGACTTAATCAGAAATTATTCCACAAAAATAAAACATGAATATTAAAATCACAAAGCAAACATTCGAATCAGATTTAAGACCAAATCAATAATAACAATAACAATATTAATAATAAAATATTTCTTAGAACATCAAACAATAATCGAATGCCAATGAATAAATTTTATAGAATGATTCGCCAGCCAAATAATAGCAATAGCCTTTAAATATATAATAATAATAAGTATAATAACCTGTCATTAATAATTAGTAATAGTAATAATAACTTTAGCAATAATAATAGTAATAGTAATAATATTACTAATAATAATAATAATAATAATAATAATAATAATAATCCATATCGTAATAATATTATTAATAATAATAATAATAATTCTAAAAAAATTAGGATGAATAAAATAGAATATAATAAGATTTATTACTTTAGTAATAAAAAATAGATTAACAAAGATAATAATAAGAATTGTTAAATTAATAATTGCTTCAATAAGAACAATAGCAAAAGATTTAACAAAAAACATTGATTCAATAAGCAAATGAAATACCTTAAATTAAAAATGAAATGAAATATCCATAAGTTTTTCAATTGCTATTTGAGGAGGGCAAATTTAATCCTGATTATTTTGCTAAATCAAATAAATAATTCACTCAAGTTTATTCTAAAGATGGAGTTCAAATATTGAAGGACTAAGGTAATTCTCTTTGCTTCAGATCAACATTAACCCTATACAATGTAGAAATTGATAAGGTATTTCAATGTTTAGCGGAAATTGATTTTGTGAAAAAATGGAATGCTGTCATAAATCCTAATGAAACTAAACTATTAAACATAATGTAAAGCGAGAATTGCGGAATAATTTATGAAAGACACAAGCCATATGGTTTACTTTATTTACCTCGCGATTTTGTGTATCTAAGGTATGTAACATACAGAGGAGATGATATATTGATTGTGGACAAATCAATAGAGAATGAAGATGCCCCTCCATATATGAAAGTTATTAGGGGAGAGATTAATTACTAACTTACAGAGATAGTCAACAATGAAAATAATATTTTAGTCAGAATTGAGACAGAAATAACAAATGGTGGTTTATCCTCTGTAAATTAAGACTGTGCAATTACTTAATGGTATTTAAGTGAACTTTCACATTTTCAACAATTTTTAAAGACATATTCTGCTGTTTAAGAGATAATATAATCTCCTCTTTTATAAGTATTAAAAAGTACAAGAGTAAATAAATAAAAAGAAATTATAATAATAGATTAAGAAATATCTAGTATTCAGTAATAATAATAAATATATTAACCATAATACCTTTAATATACTATTTCATAGTAATAGTAATAATAGGTTATTCCATAAAAATAATAATAATTGATATAAGAAGGATATTAACCTTCTGCTGTGTCAACTGCATATGAAGAATCATTCAAACTTGATTAAGTTAATTAAACTCGTAGGATAACTTTGGATTAACTCCCTATAATAGCAACAGTGCCAGAAACTGCTCCATTAATTATTGAAAATCATCAAGAAATAAATGAAATCTAATAATATAATAAAGATATTGATGATGCCGATTTGAGTAATTACACTCCAAGCGATTTCATTCAATAGACATTACCAGAATTATCAGATAAGGAGATTAATTAAGTAAAACAAATGATAAAAAATATTGAATAAGGTTTATGTGATTATACTATAAATTGTATCACTCACAAATATGTAAATGAACCTTAAAAAACAAAGGATGAATATATAACTTAGATAAATGGAGGACATTACTTTTTAAGATAGGATTGGAAGAGAGATATGAAACATGGGGGAATGATATTTTATAATTAAAAGAAGATAGAGGCTTAAAAGAGAGTTATTAAATTTATGTTAAAATCAATAGGATCTAATCTATTATCTGGTAAATCAATATTAAATATATCATTACCTGTCGAAGTATTTGAAAGTAGATCTAACTTAGAAAGGTTTTGCTATTCATTTACATTTGCTCCTTAAATTTTAGAAAAGGCAGCTAAAATAGATAATATAATTGAATAAATGAAATATACAATAGCATTTGGATGCAGTATTAATTTAATGTAATTTTAGGTTCAATTATTATGTATATGTCTTTAGAGAAACCATTCAATCCTATTTTAGGAGAAACTTATTAAGGTTTCATTAATGGATGTCCTGTTTATGCTGAATAGGTGAGTCATCATCCGCCTATCAGTGCTTTTTAAATGAAAGGTAGAGGTTACGATATTGATGGTCATATCGAATCAGCAGCTAGTATGCATGCCAATAGTGTTACTGGAAAGAATATCGGATATATTAGAGTGACTTATCACAATACACGTTCAAAGCAAATCTTTATTCAATGTCCAGGAGTGTTAACAGGAACTGCATTTGGAACAAGAGTATTTAATATAAATGGAAGATCGTATACAATCGATTTGGTATCTATAATTAATATTGTAAGGAAAATAACTTGATTGCTGATATGGCGTTTAATCCTGGAAGCAAGAATGTTTTCAATAAGAAAGATTTATTGCAAGATCAATTTATTGGCTATTTATACAAGGTAAAACCAGGAGTTTTAAATAAATATAAAAAGGAAGGATATGCTAAATATTCTGGTATCGATTTTGATAAGGATGTTGAATAAAGAGTAATAGATTTATTAATATATTCAGTTTTTTTCAATCAATGGTATCTGGGATTAAATGGTTGAATTTGATGGGGTTAAATTATTTGATACACTTGAAATGAATCCTCATGTAATGGTTAATCATCCATGTCCTTTGCCTTCAGATTCAAATTTCAGATTGGATATTCTTTATTGGAAATTGAGGGATTTTGATAATTCTCAAAGGACTAAGGAGACTTATGAAGTGAAGCAAAGAAATGATAGAAAATGGAGAGAGAAACTGACTGGTAAGAAACATTGAGTTTTTGTATTGTATATTTTAATATAAAGTTTAATATATGGATAGATAAAAAGAATTATACCAAAAGGCTCTTTCCCTAATTAAATAAGAGAAATATAAAGAAGCTTATGATGAATATTTAGATGTTTTGCTTTTGAAAGATTGTAAATCTCTATTTTTATGAATAGAAAAAAACATAGAGTACAATATGTTGAGTGGATTATGCTTTTAAAAGTTAAAGAATTTTAAGAAGGCAGAAGAATTCTATCTTTACACACTTGAAAAAAGACCTGAAGATCCTAAAATTTTAAATGCTCTCTTTAAGTTAAATAAGGATGATATTAAAAATAAAGAAAAAGCAATTGAGTATGGCTAAAAGTTAATAACAATTTAGTAAAATATTATGTGATGATTAGCAAAAAAACAGATATTGGAAAGGCAATGGATGCTACAGTTGGATATTGTGAAATTTTACATGAAAATTAAGAAAGATAAAAATTAGATGTTCATTTTCTAGAATTATTAAAACATGGCTCAGCTGATTAAATCTATAAGGTGGCCAAATTTTATATTCCATTAATTATTGATCTTAAGTTAATAGATGTGACTTAACCCAAAGCATTTAACTCCATAATCCTCCAATTTTCATAAAAGATTTCTAATTAAATGCCAAATTTTGAAATAATAGAAATCATAACTAGAAAAGTAGTATCAAAATTCCCTTTAGACTTTAGAGATATTATATTTGGATTAGCCATTTCGAAAGAACATTATGTTGTATTATTTGATTGGTTAGAATCGCTTCCTTCAAGTTGTTTTTTATTGGATTAAGTTTTGAGGTATTGTCACTGCTTTCTTGACTATAAAATTAAATACTTATTAGAATAATGCATAATTTTGTTGAGTGATGCCAATCAAGGATTGACCTATCTAAACTATATTATTTATGATGAAGAACAATATAATAAAACAATATTGAAGGCATAAGCATTCTTAGCATTTATGAGAATCTATGCTTCTTAGATTGTCTAATAAAGTGGAGATTAGTTTTTATCAGTTATAGATAAATTAATATAATAAAAAAATTTCGATATCATCGAAAAAGCCAAAGATTATACAATTTTAGAATTGCCTCTTAAGGTTGCTTAGTTATTTAAGAGTGGAAATAAAGAAAATTCACAATTGGCAAACACCTTAATGGTTGAATTCAATAAGAAAATGAAATAATTAAAAAATTTCGATTTTGATGTTTCTGTGTTAGAGGAAGTAGGAGCCAATCTTGGATATGATATTTTAGCAGATCCAGTGGAATTAATGGAAATGAAAAATTTGTTGAAAATAAGAATTAAAAATAAAGCTTATTCACTTGAAACATATGAAAAATATTTTGATTATCAAATGAAATTAGTCTCCTTAATTAGACATTATGATGAAGAATTATCAATGTAATTAATCTTTGAAAAGATACTATCAGACGATCCACAAAATCTCAAAGTGCAAATTAATTATGATTGGCTTAAGTTATCTGAAAATAAGATTTCACAATCACAACTAATAGAAATATATTAAAAATATCTTCCTGCTCCACCAAAGATTGAATAAATCATTTTTAAAAGAATTGGCACGCTGAAATTAATAAATAACCAAATAAATGAAGCAAAATCTTGTTTTGAAAAAGTAGAAGGTGATGATTATGAAGCTAGTTTGGCCCTCGGTATGATAGCATTTTATTAAAAATAATATGCAGAATCTTTAGAACATTTGTATAGAGCCTTTAATTATTGTTAAACTAATTATCATCTAAATCAAATAATAATGTTTGTATTAAATAAATTAAAATAAAAAGATAAGGCTTTAGAATTTGCTATTAACATTTATAAATTATAACAATTTTAGAATGTCTATTGGTTAAGCTTTACAATTGGATAACATTTAATGTAGAATGTTTAATTTGGCAAAGCTCATGATATTTTATAGAAAGCAGCTGATCAATTTCATTTTAATGTTGAAAAAACATATAAATTGTATTATGAGAAGAAATTCGATAAAGGAGATTTTTCAATTCCTTACTTTATTAATCAAAATGATAATTTATATTTATCTGATTATCCTGTGTTTTCTTCAAATTATTTAGTAAATTAAGGAATGATTGTTTTAACTGAATAATATTTTTAGGATGAAAAATATCTAAAATTATTTAAATTAGAGATGAAATTAGCTGAATTAAAAAAGATATTAGGACTATAAGGATCAGCTTTAAAGAGTTTAGAAAAAGCAGAAGAATTACTATTAAGTGAAAATAATAATTAAATATCAGAATTAGATAATTATTTGACAATTAAATGTGATGAGACAACAAATAAAGGAAAATTAATAAAATTTACACAATAATTAAATTAAATATAAATTTAAAGTAGGTGGGTTTGTACTCTTAAAACAAAGAAAATAGATAAATAATACTCTAAACTTTTGATTTTGCATAATTTTGAATGTGCTTAATTGTAATTATATGGATAATAGGAATACTTTAGTTAGGAAAGAATGATTTAAGGATTATTAATGTCAATTCATAATTTTGAAGACTAAGAAATTTAAATTTTAATCAAGAGTTATTTGTGTTTTGTTTTTGAAATTGCAGCATAATAAATAAAGAATCAATTAGTTTATGGAACAGATGGAGTTCAATAATTGGCTTAGAAATATTTATATTTATTTGAATTGATTTCAACTTAAATATAATTAAATGTCTATGCATGTGAATGTTTAAGAGAATTCTTTTATTTATTAGGAATATATCATGATGTTTAACATTTTTATAAGAGTTTAAATTACTCTTAAAATGTTATAAAATTATTATGTCAAGTCGAAATAGTGGATTAATTTGATTTATAAGAAACATTTTAACATATGAGAAGTATTTTAAATGGTTAAGATAAGAAGTTGTTGATTGTAAAAAATAATTTACAATCTTTATTATTAACTAGAAATAGACTTAATTTAGATAATATAAAATATTTAGAACTTAGTTTATCTTTATTTCCAAAATGTGACAGCTTGTATTGCATAGCTGCATAAATCAGAAGAAACCCAGCTTTTATTATAAAAGCTTTGGAATGCAATAAGAAATGTTAAGCTGCACTGTATCAATTAGGATTACTATATATCGGTAGATAAAATTATGAATTTGCATTTTAAACTCTGTAAAAATGTATAGAAGTTGAACCAACAACATCAGCCTTTGCTTATTTGGCATTATCAATAATTTTATTTATCTATTTGCAATAAAACAATAATATTGAGATATCTGATTGCAATAGAGTAAAATAGTTAGATTCATTACATTTTTATTAAAATTAATTGACATAAGCAATATCTTCTTATTTAGATTATGTATCCACCCTTTAAAATACTCCAATTTAAAATATTTTAAGTATTATATATAGAAATATATATTTGGGATATACTATTACAAGTGAAGCAATCCTTCATGATGAGAAATTTAAATAATTACTTAAATAATTTCCATCAGAATATATGGGAATTCTGTATTGTGAAATTCCTTACATTTAGAATTCAATAGAATTGGAATAGATATATAAAAAGTATAGTAGTATAGTATAAATAAAAGAAGAAATACAATTAGTAATTGTTTAAATGAATTAGTACAAAAGTACAAATAATAATCATGTTTAATGGGCAGCAAAATTAAAATATATGATTCATTTATTAACATTAAGTATTGAAAAAGTATCAAATTTATAAGAATTGGTTGGAATCATAAATGATGCATTTGATACGTTGGTTAAAAATATTATTAAATTGAGATAAGCAACAAGCATATTTAATTTTGATGTTTTATTTATGAGTTTTGTCAATAAATGGTATCATTATACTAGAACAACTTATTTAAAGGATAATTCTCATAAAGATTATTATTTATTTGTTGCTAAGTTTTAGTAATAATGTCTAAAATTAAAAGAACTTAATGAAGCTTAATTGATAAATTATATTGATTAATTAATGGATAAAAATACTAAAATTACAGAGGAATTAAAACATAAGTTACAATTTATGGAATTGATTTATTAAGGAAATTGGTAAGAAGCAATTACTCATTTATAATTATGTATATTCCATAACCCATTAAAAAGAGTTTATAGAGATATTCTCAATAAAATACATTTGACATTTTATGAATAGAAATACCTTTAATAAGAAATTTTAGATTTTAGAAAAACAAATTAAGCTACTCTTTGGTTGAATACTATTATAAATGAATTAGTATTGGAGAGATCAAGAAATATATCTAGATTACCATTGATATTAAAAATTATTAAATTTAAGATTTTACCTTATGCTGATAATTTCATAAGCAAACTCTTAATGAAAGTTTTGTGTGATATTGAGTAACAAATACCAACTGAGGGATTGTTGGATTAAATTGCTAAAAAATATAATATAGATAAAGAGAAATATTGGATTAAAGCTTTGATTTAAAAAAGGTTAAATGAAAGATAAAATGTTAATTAACTTATTGTATAATATAGAGATAAATATCTTGAACAATATGAAGATTAAATTTAATGGAAAAAAACTGCTTTATTTTTGATAGTATATATTAATTATATTTCAATAGCCAATTTTGACATAATTGTATTTTGATAGAGGATCAAAAGGAATGGAATAAATACTATAGTAAATAATGCAAAATTATTGTTTATATGCATAGCAATTTTTACCAAAGGATGAGAAACTTAAGAAGGCTAGATTTATATATAATATGTTACATTATGGTTGCTATGTTAAAAAATTAGATGATATTGAATCAATAGGTGTTACATTGACAAATCTAAAAGAAATAGCTGATGAAGTATTAATTAAAATTACTTGTTTTAGTTTGCTAATTAAGGTACATTTAACCCAACTAGTTTATCAATATATATACATTATCATGTGGCAACTGAAAAATATTAGGAATTAGATAAATGGTTAGAGATTACTAATCAATATATTTATAATGATGATCCAATAATTAATTGGGGTTAAATTATCAGGTCTTATCATTAAGTAGAGGAAAAGAAAGACATAAACACTCTAAAGAAATTCGTTTCTTTTGTACAATAATAATCAATTCAGAATCCTAAATTATAATCTTTAATGCATTATTTGATTGGACAAGCAGTAATGAATGTTAATGATTGGTAATAAAAATATTCTAAGGAGGAGGTTTTAAAGAAATTTTAATTAGCATTATTATTAAATCCTAATAAAGAAATAATAAAATCATTATAACCTCTTTAAACAATTAGATAAGTCAAATAAAAGTTGAAGTTGAGATTGGATTAATATTTTGAGGATGTTCAGTAACCAAAAAGAAGGTTAAAGAAAAAGGTACTGGATGGTCTTAATAGTGATTCAGATGAGGCATTGGTTGATTAAATGGATTATGAAGAAGATTAAAAAGAATTTTAATAAGAGCATGGGATGACTATTGAAGAACATCAATAAATAACTGAGAGTGTTATTATTGAATAATAATAAGCTTATGCAGAATACAACAAATAAGTAGAAACTTTTAATGAGTAAGCAATGTATCTTGATGGATAACAATAATATCTTGATTCTTTAGGTTAGGAAGAATAATTGAGATTAATTGAATATTATACATAGAATTATGCTTAATTAACATATGAGTAGTAATGTTAATATATGATATTGCAGGGATATCAGAATGAATAAATTGTGCAATATTTTTATCATTAATAATCAGAATAAGAATAAGAACAATAATAAGAATAATAATTACATTAAGAATAGAAATAATGAGATAGGTTTTGTATAAATATAATAATTAGTATTATTATTCTGAATATTTTATATAATAATAAATCTTTATTCTTCTAAAAGAATTAATGACAATAGTAAATTTTAATACTTCGAAATAAAATTATATGGATAATATTTATTTATGAATAATCTCATATTGTTGTTTCCAAAGTTATTCCAAGAGGAATTGGAAGAATTCCACATTTAGATGGACTTGATCCATCAACTGGCACTTAAGTGGCTAAGGTCCATGAGAATCTATAATTTGGATAGAGTTTAAGTATACGTATTATTTAATTTTCCTTTAGCAGATAGACCAACTGTTTTATTAAGTAAGTTTAATCTTGCCTTAACATCAGCTCCTTAAACCTTGGTTGAAGCACCCAATAGGATAGAAAATCTACTGACAGGAGTATATTCTATTTAAAATCCATATTGATTGGAATTCTTTCTGAAAATAGCATCAACTAGAAATTTTCCAATTCCAAAATTGCTAATTAATGGGAATGATGGGATTTGGTTGGTTAAATGTCTAAGATAAACATCATAATTTTAGGTTTAATATCCAACCAAAAAGTCCAACTTATCAAATTCCTTTCTGCTGAGACATACTTATGAAGCAATAACATAAACCCAATTGTTATGTTTGACTTATGATCTCAATAAGAAATTGACTTTGTCTTAATTTAACCATTCAAATCCTAATTAAATATATAAATAATAGTACTTGCATGACTTAAGCATTTTTATCCTTCATATACTGATCCAAATCTAATGGTTGATTTTGATGAACTATTATAAAATTACACATTAGCAAATAAATTTTATTATTTGACGATATTAAATTTGCCAAAATCAACATGAACCTTAGTTTATTCTTTTCTTGTGGCAAACCAGAAATAATAATTGTTATATGGGAATTAAAACTTTGTTTCTTATCCTGGAGCCAAAGATTTAGCTATATCTAATGTGCCTTTATAATTTGCAATGCCTCCACCATTTGCTGAAGCCTTGACTTTCAAAGTAGCTTTTCCTGTTGAGAAATCATCTTCAACAAGCTTTTTAGCAGTGAAATCACCCAAAGATTACAATGGGGCTGGTGACAAGGATTGAGGGGTAGCCATAAATATTAATTAATATCTTTTTTAATTATTTTCTTTTTGTTTAATAGGATATGAATACGGAAGTAATAGTAAGGTCATCTATATATATGGGATTGTTATTTAAATTAATAATTAGATCATAACTCCAATTAGGGTCCTTTAAATGATGCTTGAGTACGAATTCTTTCATCAAAACTTGTTCTTTGTTTGGCTAATGTTTAATATTATTTTGTCTTTTCCATTCTATGCTCTCTACTTTTCTACCACAACAAAAGACCAAGCCCAATGAATATATACAACTTAAGTATTAATTATACAATACAGCAGCAGTAATTATACATGCTGTTGCACTCTTCTAGTAATCCCTGGATTAACCTCCTGCAACAGCATATGGATAAAATGGGGTTTTGGCATCCACTACTAAGAATAGTACAAACTAGAATTCTATTATATAATCATACGAATGTCAGTGCTGCCAAGAAACTATTCACAACCCAAAATTCTAAACAACCCATTTATATTAATTATGAAATCAACTTTTACAAGGTCTGCTCAAAGAAGTCTAGAAGAGTAACCAGTTAGTTCTTAATTTAAAGCATCTTCTTAGTTGCATGCTGCTCTTCTTAGTGAGTATAAGAGACCTGAAAATTCATCTATGCCCAAAGTCACACTCACATCTACAGGAAAAGATGCTGTCAGATAAGCTAGACTAGAAAAAGAAATAGAAAAATTTGAATATACGTTACAATCTGAAGTTGCTTCATTACCAAAACATCCTGCACCTGTATATAGAGAATAAACTAAAGTAAGTTATCAAATTTAATATCTAGTTGCTTATTGAAAGATAAAAGGATACTAGAAGAGAAAAACATCTTAAGTTTTGTGATGAATTTGAGAAATGGGTTAATCGTCTTAATAAAAATTTAGAAGAGGCTTATAAAGATATTAAAAGAGATATTACAGATTTCTTTTCTGAATCAGATCAATAAATAACTAATTATTATTAAACACTTACTGATGAATCCTTGCTTAAAAGGGAAATTGAATTTGTAGAGAGTATCCATTCAACTGTCAATGCACATAGAGAAAAAGAGAAACCAAAGTCAATGCACTTGATAAAAGATTAGAAGACTTAGAAAAAGAGAGATTTAGATCCTTAGAACTATTCTGTAATAGATTTTAAGAAGGTCTAATTGATGTGGCATTTCAATTAGAACCTGAAATAACTGTGCATGTGGATGTATGAGCTCTTATTATACATTCAGACTTTCAGAGAGGAGTTTCGAAAGGTTGTGGCAGAGAAGAGAGCAGAGAATTAAGTCTATGTTCAGGAGGTCAATAGGTAGCATCAAGAGACATTCAAATAGTATGATGAGACACAGATTTAGAAAGAATAACGATGGAGGGATTTAAAACATTAGCATTATATTGAAGAATTTAATATTGATATTTAGAAATTAGAATATGTGTATCCAGAAGAAAGAACATAGTTGTATGATAAATTTAGGAAAACATAAAAGGATATTTTTAGGGAAAGAAAATAATTAC
>JPFL01000213.1:0-97615 GCA_000733385.1 Paramecium biaurelia | reverse complement strand
CCTATGAGAGTTGGAAAAGAAGAGTTTTTGATTGCTGAATATCTCAAAACTAATATATATTCAGGTCCTTATGAATTAATAGAGAAATATACTAAAAAATCTGAAGCAATTGAATTATTTAGATAATTATCATTTCCTGTGGCTCCAGAATATCATAAATTTGTTAGTAAAGATGATTTTGTTGATAAATTGACTGTACTGATTATGAAAAATCTAACAGTATAAAAATGGATGTTTAAAATAGACATTGAATTTAATGGAAGAGGAACAGCATGGTTTAGTTTAGAAGGAGTAAAATAGTTTATAGAAATCAAAAAGTTTCCACATAGTATTGAGTTTAAAGTATTAAGAGAATTAGTTTAAACTGTAAATTAATTTTAATATATTTTAGTTATTACCTATAAAAACTGTATTAGCATTTCCGTAAATGTTCACTTTTGAAGAATATTTAGACAATTTTATTAGAAATGGTGGTGTAGTTGAGGCTTATCCAAATTCATAGAAAGTGTAAACAATAAATATATAAGTGAATCTTGAAAATTAAGGAACTTATTAGATATTAAATACATCTACAAGCATAGTAATAAAAGAGTAACTATAATACATGAGTATTCATTAGAATGTCCAAAGTTGGTTGCATATATCCTTAGAATGTTCTAAATCTCAATGTTGATTCTCTTATATAGCCATTAGTAGAAGAATTATATAAATAGAATGTCTTTGGTTATTTTACACTTTCATTGTTATCATTTAATGGAGCTTTCTATACTAAATCTTTGAAATTTGGATTGGATGAATATATTGGTGCAACAGTATTGGCAACAGCTATGGATACTGATCAGTTCTCATATATTCCATTTGTTTATCATCCAGGAATAGCAGAATAGAAATTTAATGATTTATTTATAAAATGTAGAAAAGAAGGCATATCTTTTGATATTGAAAAGAGGGTGGGTACATTGATATGGTTATCTGATTAAATTGAGAAAGGAGTATTATCATTGTTATGTTTGGGTGCACCTAAGAAGGCAGTAAAATTAACTACTGATGCCTTAAATTTTTTGTAATAATTTGGTGGAAATATAATGAAAACAAATAATCATCAGAAGTAGGACACATTTTACTTTATAGATATAGTTAGTAGATTAAGATAATTAAATAGTGAAGCATAATAATGATATTTATGTTGTCATGATTATAATTCTAATGTTACTCCTTATAAAGTAATCTGATTTGTTAGTAATTTTTACTTGTTTTCCATATTCATTTTGGTATTCATCAATAATAAATACTCCTTTTTCAATCTATAATACTCTTCCATAAAAATAACATCGTCCTCTTTGAATTGATAATATTTCTTATTGAGGTAATCTCTGAAATGCATTATATTCTTCAATTCTTATTCATGTCTTGAATTAAAAATTGAAAACATTTTTAATCTAATTTAATTGGTCTTTCAACCTTTTGATTTATATTATTATAGTGTTACTTCTATTCTTACAATTTGGTTAAATTTGTTGATACATATCCAAACATAGACCAAACTTCAGGTGTTGTTAATTTAGTAGAAACAAAATCTTCTCAAATATCAGCACTTACACATGCTTTCTATTCAATTTTTAATTTATTAATAGAAATTACAAAAAATATATTATATATATTAATCTAAACTTATTTGTATGGATAATAACTCAATAATATATTTACTATGCATCTTATATAAAAGGGAATAGATTATTATTCTTTGTTCTATGAATACACATAAATTTGAAATTCGATCCCATTTAATTTGAATGCACTAATCTCTCATATTCAGATTGTAATCTCTTCTCTGTTGCTTTATTAGAATTTTTACAAAGTATCTAATTAATACTTAAAATATAATAACTTATAATCTTGCTTAAATTCCCATTTATTCTAACCAATTACCTTGCGTCATAAGTTCTGGGACTTTAATACCTTCAACTTTAAGAGCTGCTTATTCTAATGCCATAAAATTAACATAAGCACTCAAATCACAATCACCAGGTTTATTTAAGATATCATTTTTATCCATTAATTTATGTCTTTGAATAGCTCTAATACTATCAGAAAATGCTCTTTTTTCACCATAATCAATAATTAATGCTGCACCACCTACTTTAGCAATTAATTCAGCTAGAGAATTGGCTATAATTCCACTTTAAGGAGAGATCTCAATTGTGTCTCCTTCCTTTATTAATTTTTTAATTTCTGAAGAGAAATACTTATCTGGATTTAGAATTTTTAAAACATTTTAATTAGGGCCATTAGAAAGTATATATTTAAGAGTTTTACCATCTTTATCTAAACCTACTAATCTTTCACACCATTGACCATTAGAATATTCAAATATATTTACAGGTAATGCATCAAAAAATTCATGTGCTAATATTAATACTGGGTCACAATGTTAACCTTCTCTTGTTTCTTCATATAAGAAGTGTTCATACATTTTGAACCACTTTAATTTTACTTCATCACTTTCAAATTTCTCAACTTTTTAGTTATTATATTCAAATTTAGGATAGATATTACTTTTTTATAATTGTTTTAATACAGCTTCCTATTACTTCTTACGCATATAATCACTATATTCCACATATGAATATTGAATATTCTCAAGCAAATTGAATTATGCAAATACTCTCAATATGTTAGAACTCAATGTACCTAAACCTGGTCCAAATTCTAGAATGTGCATTTTTTAATTTGTTGGTCTAAAGTTATTATCCAAAACACCAATATGTTGGAATGTATTCAATAACCAAATTCCAATTAACTGTTGATATTATAAGATATTTGATCATACTTCATTAAACATCTATGAAATTTCAACAGATGTCACAAAATCTCCATCTTTATTAAATACATCTTATTTCATGTAATAACCAAATTTTTCATGTAAAAGTGCTAGATGCCAAAATCTTGGTAATGAAATAGCTCCTTTTTCACCTATCTCACTTCTAATAATATTTATTAGACTAGCTTATTTGATATCAATTTCCTTTCCCACAAATGAACAGAATTATTTAATTAATTTCATAAAATATAAAAAACTAATCTTTGATTTTTTTATAATCAAATATTCTAACGTATCATAATTTCTTTATATGGGAGAAATTCTTAGGATTTTTGATACCTTTATAAATCTATAAATGATATTGATACCTTTATAAATCTATTAACGATATCGAAGATGCCAATTATGTTATACTATCTTTGAATTAAATATATAATTTATTGCATATTTCTTTATGAATATACGACTATAAGTTAATAGAATTATGTTTACCTCAAAATTCTAAAAGTTTGATTGAATTCTTCCTCATTAGGGTCATCAGATTAAGATAGTAGTCCACTGAAAATGCGGATATTCATCAATTTCTTCTTGTAGACTGTTATTCTTTCTAAAAACTTGACTACCTTAAGCTAGTCTCCCAATATTTAATAACAAAGAGCTTAATGTTTTGAAGCAAATGTGATTATAGCCTTACAATAGTTTTTGGGAATGTTTTTTGTGTCTTTTTATTCTTAACTTGATACTCCTTTTTGTTTTTAGATACTCAATTTAATAGATGGACATTATTATTTTGGTACACTCTATTAGATATTTAGTTATTGTTAGAAATTATTCAAATGAGGAACATTTTAAAAATCCATATTATGTCCACCTAAATGGACCTACTTATTTAATAGAGATAATACCAAAAATTCATTGAATGAATACTAAAGTACAAATGGATACTATGGAAAACCTTTATTCTAAGGGTAGTGCTAAGCTAATTAAAGGTTATGCAAAGTTTGTAAGAATTTACTCACCACTTTTAAATAAGTGGATTAAAAGGATTGATTTTCTTACAAAACCTTCTTTCTATTTTGTTTAGAAACAGTTGTTTTAGAGATACACATTGGAGTTTGGACATATTGTTCCTCTTACTTTAATATACAATTGCTCATTGAACAAATCTTTTTTATAATATACTAACACAATTTATTAATCATTAATTATCAATAGAAATTAAGTTTTTATTATAGAAGTAATCATAATTAAGATTGAAATTATTGTTTATTATAAATAATAGATTGAATACATCATGAATTAATCCCTAACATCATATCATCAATATTTACGGTTGATTCAAAGCAGGTTTCATTTTTTTATTTTTAAAACCATTAAATATTAGAAATGAATTAAAATAAGTTAAAATTTGTATTTAATTTTCAAGTTTATTAAATATATTTATAATTAAATGGAACAATACTCACAAGAAAATCCATTGTTTGATCTACTCTACATTTTAAGAGGAGGAATTCCAATACATCCATTCCTATTTCATCATATCTTTCAATACTTTGACAAAGATTAAAAATTAGCAATAAAACTCTGTAAAAAATTGATGAATTATCAAAATTGTAATTAAAAAAACCAAAATGGATATACACCACTCTAAATTGCTGTTATTTACAATTAAACAAGTGCTATACGATATGCTTAATAAGATGGTAGATTTGATTTTGATGATTAAACATTAATGTCATTAGCAATCATTCATTCTTACTTTGAAATTGTTGAAATTCTATTATTAGTAAAAATATTCCCCTTAATATTAGGATGAAGGCTTATCAGTAATAGAAGTCCATTTTAGGATAATGAATTCTCAATCATCAACCAATTTAAAAATTCTAAAAAGGTATGAAAAACTTGAAATTCAAAAAGCTTTAAATGAGGATACATCTGAATATTAAGAAATGAAAATCAATAGAATTCCTTAATTTCCTATTCCTAAAATTCCTGGTAAAATTATCATAGAAACTATAAATGAATGTCTTATACCAACAGCTGAATGTATTGAAGATAGTAATTAAGGAAATATATTAAGAGAGAAGTTGAAGAATGGTAATTTTTATACATAAAGTTCATGTTAAGAAAATTAAATTTATAAATAATAATAATAATAATAACAATAATAATAATAATAAATAAAAGATTTATAAGAAAATAGAATTTCTTACTCTAATTTATTTAGATGTGAAGATTTTGTTGATTAAATACTGTAAATTATATTCTAATTTAATTATGTAATCATATATACATAATTAAGAGCCATAATTAGATTTTGTGATGCTATTATTTTTACAGTAAAGTAATCAAGATTGTTATTATGAAAATTTGGATTGTCTAATCGAATAGATGTTAATATCTCTACCTGTAAAATATACTTATTCAAATTTTGATTAAACAAAGAAGATAAACAATTATTGTAAATAATTTATAATAGAAATTGCACAAAAGCTATATGATTATAAGTAGGTAAATTTTTATAATATTAAAAGTAATTATAAAGATAGCCTCATTATTTTGATAATCTTAAATCGTTGCTCTCATCTAAATTAAAATATAATATTTCATATCAAGGTCCAAGTTAAGAGTTATTAGTAAATTTCTAACATTTCCTCTATCTTTATAGAGGTTTGTTTTAAATATTACATAAACCTTACATGAATGCAGATTGTGGTTTTTTTATCTTAGAATAATTTGAGTTGATAAATAAATTAGATATGATTCCTAGTTTCTAATATAATACTACTAATGAAACCGTATAGACAAACATTTAATGATTATATATAGTAAATTAAACCTACTCTATTTTGTTATTAATATAGTAGTTATATATATTTATGATAATATAATTTGAATTGCATCAATAATATTAATAATAATGAATGACGATGTGATTATAAAGAAAATAAAATTAAATGTTGGTATTGATTTAAATCATTGTTGATAGGAAGTTATGTAATGCCTTAAGATGATTTTAAAATGGATTCTAAATCATTAATGCAAACAGAAGCACAAAGAATTTTTAATTAATATTCTAATGTGGTAAAGGAAGAAAAGAAATTATAAGCTTTCAATTAAATAACATAATAAACAAGTGGGTTTATTAAACGTTTAGAAGAGCATCGTTAAATTTTGAAAACTTAAATAGAATTACAGTTAAAAATTTGTTAAGGAAATATATTATTATAACGTGCTTTGAGTGGTATTGAAATAAAGAAATGAATTATTTTGTATTTTACAAATTTATATACTCATGGTAACAATAGTTATGGTAATTCATCGAATCTAAGGTAGAGATTCAATATGAGGGGTAAACCTTATATGATTCCAAACCAAAAGAAGAGATTTCCAAATTTGGTTCCTTTGATTCTTTTTGTCCAAACCATTACAGGTAATTGAATCATCATAAACATAATCATAATTGGAGTGATTTATTTCAAACTAACTGCTAATGTATATTCATGTAAAAGAGCAGAAAACATAAATGTTGCCAATTATGCTTTTTTGACTCCTATACCAAATTCAAAAATTAATTCTAAATAAACATGTCTATAAAGAAATTCATATACAGGTCTATTCCAATTTCTATTAAATTCTTCAAAATCTGTTGAATTCCACCAATCTGTATAAAATAGACGATCTCCAAAGTGTGTGATTTCTGCCCAGAAATTACAATAATTTTCAAATACCATATTGAATAGTGTTAGACATAGAAATATTAAAGGTAATGTCATTTAAAATATTGAATCAGGTAATGAATGTTCTTTAATATTCTATATAATTGGATAGATATGATTAGAAACAATCATATATCCCATAATAAGCATAGCCATTGTATTCATAAATTTGATAATAACATATTTCCAACGTATTTTACCTGATTATGGATATTCTGGTTCATATACTAATACAGGTGTCATAATAAATTATGTAAAATTCCTAAAATTGATATTGTTTGGATAACTGTAAGGATCATTGTTCTTGGGACATCCTTAATCTAACCATTCTCTTCTCATTTTATAATTGGTCATAGTGTAAGAATGCATTTTAAAGAAGAAAACACAAGATTAAAATGTTACAAATGCTCCTTAAGGTAAAAACCAATCTCTTGTCAATACCAAATAATGAGCATAAACAAACATGCATACTTGACTAATATGCTATGTAATAAACATTAAGGTTTTTGGCATATTCATTATAGCCAAATATTATAATAGCAATGCTATATGACTCCAAGCGTAAAACTTTTAAATAGATTATTATATATTTCATACCAAAGGCCAAGTTACTATACACATGAATAAATCTCTTCTCATTTGATTATATAAGGAAGTCTCAATAAGGTGTCCTGTTTTATAATATGACATGATTGGATTGATAATAAAATAATAAAAGGCAACTACATAAAGCATGTTATAAAACCCAACAAACTTTGTGCGATTCAATTCTGAATCCTTATCCATGTCATCTAAAAGTGATACTCTATGAACAAAAGCATGTTTTCTTAAATGCTTAATATTAGCCTATTTATTAGCGCTCTATCCATCAGGAGTAGAAATCCCTGAACCAATCTTGTCAACTTCTTCTGAATCTACTTTGAGTTTTTATCTCTTCATTGATATTAGATAATATATGTTAAATATATATATATTAATAAATCAAACCAATACATAATAACTAACAATAACTGGAACTCCATGTAATAAACTAAACCAAAAATAGATTAATCCAATCCTTGTATTCTTTAAGAATCTTAATGCAATCATAACTGGCACTTAGAACAACATTATGAAAGTCATAAAAGGTGTAAATTATTGTAAAGCTGTTATCAATATTAATTCATGAAGCAAAGCTGAAAATGCAAATGTTAATACCTTTGACCATACTCTAGATACTTTCCATTCTTGTAATTACAAATATACATGTGTATGTAAAAAAGAATAAACCACTACATTCCATTTTGCATTAAATTCTTCAAATGTTGTTGCATTCCACCTTATTATCAATTTATATTTAATACCAATCACGGTAGAATTCTCTATCACCAAAATATGTTATTTCAGCCAATAAATTTAATATGTTTTCAAAAGTTAAAAAGAAAAGGACTATCCAAAATGCAGATATTGGGAATAATAATACTATTGTTTATAGAATCTAATCTGAAGTTCCAATTATTGAAGGTTCTATATGCTTTGCTATTATTACTGAACCAAGTATAAAAAAATATCCTATATTAAATAACTTTGCTAAACAATAAATTAATCTTATCTTCTTTGTTTTTGGATAATCATTATAGAATACTAAAGCTGGAGTAATCATATAAATAAAGAATTTCCACAAACCAATTGGCTTTGTACAACGTTTACTATATGAAACTTCCTTCATAAATCCAATACATGCCATAGCACCGACAAAGACTCCAGGTATAAAACCCAATTAATATTTAATAGTAAACCAAGGAAATATCACAAAAGGGATAAATATAAAAAATGCTAGCAATATCTTCTAACCAAATTTATGTGCAAAGTAAATTGTGTATGGATATATGAATGACTAATATAAGTTATTATAATTTACATAAACACCCCAGATTATCATTAAAATACTATCTCTACGTACTGCAGATATCGTTCGTGAATTAGCTAATATAATCCCTAACTAATTAAAATAGATGAGATCAAGTATGTAATAGATACCCAACATATGTACATAATAATAAAATCCATGCAATTTTGACTTAGATAATACAGATTGATCATCCATATCATCTAACTATGATACACGATTTATATATATGTAAGGTTTCATTATGATATTAAATAAATTTCATGAATATTTTTTTGAAATCTCAATCAAAGGATATTTATCTAGGAGTGTTTTTAATGTGTCTATCTTTTGTTATAATTTATCTAATCATACTCCTTATAAATATCACAAACAATATAGGCAATATTACTTATTATTTATTTACATACTGCATGCATAATCAAAAATCAATTATTAGGCCAGAATTATAAAGATAAACTCAATTCAATCATTAAATAAAAAAAAATGGTAAAAATTAACAGTCCTTCTTAGATTTTGTATCCTCAGAAAAATAGGTACTTAATCAAAATATTAGCCAATGTCCTTTCATGTACATGTCAAATGGAACTTTATATCTAATATATCAGATGATTCTATTTCCTTTTTATTTTATGTTTTAGAAGAAATTAAATTCATAATAGAAACAAATATAAATAAAGAATGAGAATTTAAACAAAGGTCTTGAAGGTGTCTCTTTATGTAACATTTTCCTAAATAAAAATTTATAATTATTTAAAAGTCAATCTCCACTTGTTTAGTAAAAAATTAATTAATCTTACTTTCTTAATTGAAGTTTACATTCTCTATCACTTGCAAGACCTACTTTTTTCAATTCTGTTACTACATCCTATCCTTATTGTACTACTTCAATAGGAATTCCTAATAGGTCATTTTTGAATGATCCTAAGATGTTCATTGTTCTATAGTATACCTATTTCACATGCCTCATAAACAAATTAATATGCAACAGTATCAATTCCAGCACTTCTACATTTAATCAAACGCAAATGTGGATGAATTTAATAATTTATCAATTATGGTCTCTATTTTGAATATTCAATACTAACCCAATCAAAGAACTAATTGTATATTGGACAAATGCGTTCTTTAGATTATTCAATATAAGGCTCTTCAAATATAATTGTATCTGGATCTATGAATCCCAATTTATTATAAAAATTAATTGCTATTTTCACACAATCTCCACTCAAAATTGGTTAGATGTTCATTACTTAAGTAATACTCTCAAAATTATGTTTAGTTTATTCTCTTGCAATCCATATAACTCTCTTTGAATTTGGAGGTAAGACATCAAATTTATATTCACATCTGTATTTATGATTATATTTAAAAGCAATAGTAATGCATTTCCCATTTAAACCATTTAATACTTCTGATATAATAGTTCTATCCCATCTAAATAATTTCTTTGTTTTAGTACTATCCATCCAAAAACTATACTATAAGAAATCACTATTTTTAAATGAAAGTATCTGTAAATGAGCTTTTATAAATCTATTATCTAAATCTTCAAGCTATTCCTTCAATGTTTAATTAAATCCTACATACCATTATCCTGAAACCAGAATTAAATTTGTAAAATCTGCTATCAAATATCCTAGAATAGTCCTTCTTATTCTATCCTAACCTTATTTAATAAAGAGAAATTGGGTTATTTTATCAAATGCTTCATTCTACTAAAGGACTCTAGCAATCATCTTTGGAATGATAGCCTTTTTACTTTCTTTTCGTTGCATTTTATATTAATTTATAAAATCATTTCAAACCAATTTCACATTCAGAACAAATTTTACATAAATTTTATTCATAAATATTTTAACATCTTTTTTCAAGTCAATTTTAGAGGATGAAACTGACTTCTTTGAGTTTTTAATTTCTAAAATTTATAGTATCTGTCCAATTTAATCTAATTAAATACCTATCTCTATTATTATAAACTAAAAATATAATAAATATTAATTAAACATAAACACCCATTTAATTAATTAATTCATATTTATTAATATGTAAAAAACGATTTTAGCTTTGCTGATTGTTATGTGTACAACACTTCAAGTACAAGAGTTATAAAAGGCTAATAAATAATTCGATCAACTATCTTAAGACTCTCCTGTAGGAAAATTCTTAATGGATTTAGCTTAAATTCATGCAGAAGTGTAAGGACCATTAGATGATTTAAAAGAAACAATTGAAAAATTTTATGAGAATTTGCAAGATAGTATCTCTTAATTAGATGGTGAATTTCAATCTAAATAAGCAATACATTTGAAGTAGTTTAAAAATTAATCAAAATAGGGTTCTTTAAAATTATGAATCTAATTAATAAGATGCTTAAATTGACATTGCATAATCCTAAGATCAATTAGATAATGTATTATCAAAAAACAAAGATAATATTGAAAAGAGATTAAAATAGATTTAATAAAATATCAATGATAATAGATCAAATATTCAAAGAGACAAATTATAAAGAAATCAATAAAATGATTAAAATATTGAACATATTCATGAACATCAATAGGCAACTACATCAATTGATGAAGCATTATCTCTTGTACAAGGTTTGAATAGTGGGAATATAGCTTTTGTTGAAGCACCTATGAAAAAGACATTAGATTATATTAAATAAAAAGTAAATTCAAAAGAGGAATATGCTCCATTGGTGGATGCATTAATCAGTTTATCTGGAACTTAAGATACAAAATAAATCAAAGATTTATTGAATAAATTGAGAAATTAAATTGTTGATTCAATGATTTAATTGACAGCAGATGAAAATGATGCTTAAAAAATGTTCGACGATCGTCAAAAACAATTGGATTCAGAATTCTAGGTAAATCTTTATTTAAATTTAATAGGAATTCTAAAATTAAGTGAATCAAGCAACATATGATTTGGCATCTATTTCAGCTAGAATTGATTAAGAAAAGGAATTCACAAAGTAAAGAAAAAGTGATTTAGATATGTACAATAGTTAAATCGGTAATTAAATTTTTAATTTAAGAAATGGAAAATAATAATTTTGCTGCAATTACTGGATTATATAATGAAATTAGGTCTGTTAGATTAAAGGAACAAAAAATTGCTGAAGATGCTAAAAAGTATTAATTGATTTATTAATATTAGTTTCGCTTATTCATCACAATTTAGAGAATTATTACAATCCAAAATGAACAAATGACATTTATATATATATATAATAAATCACATTAAAGATGGTTTTGGTTCAGTATTTTATTGTTATAGGGATTAAATTAAGTGTATTAATCTGGATGGGGTTCTTGTTCTAATTTATTACTTGAAGATGATAGAGTTTGTGTAGTTTCACAAATAACTTCTACATATAATTTAGAGAGCTCTTTCAACCAAATTAGATCAATTAATAATTTAGGAGTTATTATTTGATAGACTACTTTATATATGCAATGTCTAAATAAATTCTGTTTGATCATCAAAAATCTAATATAGCTATTCCGAGATATTTTATTAAAAATTCTACTTTATAAATTATATGAATATCTTATAATTTCAACAACATAAGCCATCATGATATGCTCAGATATTCTAGTTACAAGTGTGAGTCAAGATAAATAACAAGGTTATATTAATTAATCTTAATTATATATATTCAAAAAAAGAATAATTACTAGGCCAAAAAATACGCCGAAGAAATATTTCTTAGATTAATAATTTGATATCTAAATAGTATAAGATATAATAAAAAAATACTTGCGAAATATGAAATATATCTTTTGAAGAAAAATTTAAAGTAAGTGAAAGATTCGCAAACTACTTATAATTTTCAACCGCTAATACAAAATATGTTTAGGGCTGCTTTTTTAATTTAGATCTAAAAATTAATTGAATGTCTATTTTATGATTTAAGTTTTAATTCTGATTATAATATATTTAAGGAATATTTCACTAATTTAGAGAGTTCTTAATTTTATAATAATCAAAATAAAAACTTAAATTATGAAAAAAATTCTTGTATTTTTATTATTTTTATTTAAATGAAGATAAATAACAACAAAAAATATTTCTTAATAAACTATCAGCAATCAGAAACAGAATCTAAGGGTTTAAAAAATTGTTATATTTTGTAGAAAAAATGACTGTCAATCATCTATATAAATTGTATAATTTCATATTGTTCTTTCAAACCTTTTAATTGTTTATCCTTTTACTCAATCATCTTTTATTATTCTTATGTGGATGCTTCGAATTATGTTAATCTAAATATAATTTCATGTTTTCATCTTATTGATAACATAATTCATCAATTTTTTAAACTATAATTCAATTAATATACTATCATTCTTAAATTTTTAAGCATTTTGTTGATAGGAAATATAAATATATGCAGATTTACAAACTCTTAATTATTTGCTGTTAAATATAAATTATAAAATTTATTAATGTCACAATAAGCATAAAGTCAAAGATAATAAAGATCTGTAACAAATGTAAACAATGTTTCATTTGCTGGATCTTAAATTAATAATGTAATGATATTTGAAATAAGAGTAGGTAGGACAAAGTGAATCTTCACTTTCTCCATAGAAATATCAAGAATTAAATAAACCGAAAACATAAAGAGTATATAAAACATAAACAATGAATTCTATGCCTACTATGTAAGGAATTCCTACAATGACAGGAATTCCAAATACATTTACAGTGTAATAAAATTGTGTTGCAGCTCAACCATTATGCATGAACATTATTGTAGTTTCAAAAGAAGAAATTGAAATGCCTTGGAGACTTGAATGCGAATATTTACAATCACTAATTACTGAGCTACAAAATAAATAATAAAATAAGTCTGTATAAATTGTAGAGAAAACAATAACGGACAATTCTAGAGTTGAATTATTAGAATTATAACTTAAAGAATTGAGAAGATAAAATGAATCTTTGCAATATGAATTGCATACATCAAAAATAAATTATGAAAAAGAATTATAAAGAATAAATGGTTCATTTGAACTTAGGAGTGCTTAAGTAGAAGATATTGCATAAAAAGAAAGTGAATTTTATCTATTCAGAATCAAATTAGAAGATCAAATATCTTAATTGGAAAGTAAAATTAAATAATAAGATATGCAATTGAAAAGATCATCAGATGAAAATGTTAGATTACAATAAATAATTAAGTATTATTTTATACTATAACTATAGTTCTCGAGAAACTGAAATCAATTCTCTTAGAATCTAAATTACTTAAATATAATCAAACACTAATACAAGTGAACTAGTTAGAATCAGAGAATTGGAAACTCAAATTAGATATTTAAATTCTGATATTGATAATGTGAATTCAAAACTAATTAATTCAAATAATGAAAATTAACAATTAAGAATTTAAATCTAAAATCTAGATTATAAAACAGATACAAAAAATAATGATCTAATACTTAAATTAAGAGAGTATGAAAGTAGAGTCACAATGCTTACATCTGAAATAGAACGTCTTATATATTCAATTAAATAAAAAGAAATAGAATTAGATGAATGGAAAGCTAGATATTAATAATTAGAAATGTCTGGATCTTCTGTTTACTAAGAAAAGGTAGAATATCTATCTTAAGAAGTAGAAGTTTGGAAATAAAAATTCATTAGAGCAAATCATGAATTTAATAGATGTTAAGAAGAAATTACTATGTTACAGGCTGAATTAGAATCATTAAAGAAACAAAGAAAAGTATTAATAATTGTTATTTTTAGTAAGAGTTAACGATTACTTCAAGAGTAGTTACCAAATAAGCAACAACTCAAAATAGTGGTTATAAGCAATACTAATAGTGAATATATTAATGATATTCAATATTAAAAATCAGATTGTTATTCATCTTATATTTAAACATCTGAAACATCTGGATGTGGAGACTAATATGGTCTATCATTAACTCTTTCAAAACATTTAGAAATTTTAGGATTTGATAAAGGTGTAGGATTCATTTATTCTAATTCATCATAAACACTTCGTATAAAACTATATTAATTTAATTTTGCTTTTACTTCTTTAATCCATCTGAAGCACTTTAACCAGATTCTACTACTAAATTTTCAATAAATTCAACAATATTATTTAATACTTAATCATTCTCAGCCTTTAATGTTAACCTAATACAATTTGCAAATATTTTATCATGATTTTCAATCTACACTTCTGCTTTAAATTATAGATCGAGCAATTATTTTGCTAAATCATTAGCATATAATAAAACTGTTGGATCACTCAAACCCAAATAAACATATTCCTTAGTTACTTTAGCAATCTATTCACATGATTCCATATTTTATATTTTAAAATCTGTATTTTGAAAACACCAATGAAGTAATTCAAAATGACCTAGTGGTAAATTTAATAATTTTTATGTATTGAGCTATAAAATAATAATATATTTATTACTAATTCAACTAAATTCAATAGTATCTAAAATGAAACTTATTTTACATATTATGAGTTAATATTTAATTTGAATTTAAAGCTTTTATCTGATGGTATAAAGTAATCATATTCATCTTATTACTCTTAACTAAATAAAGCCCATTACCTTGATTCTTAAGATACTTCAAGAACAATCTTTAAGAATAACTCTAATAAAATTTTACTATCTCCCAATAAATCTACTATATGAATTAAAGATTGAGTCATAAGTATATCTGAATCTATAGGTAAAGAAGCAATTTCTATCCCTTTAGAGAAATGATTAACTTATGCTTTTAGATCAGAAATAATTCTGTCATTTTCAATAGAAAAGAACTTTTATCCTTATTAAGGAGACTTAATTAAATTTTAGTAATTTGGAGTTTTAATAATTCCTCTAATCATTTCACTAAACAATATTACACATAAACAACGATTTTACCACCATCTATTTTTAGCTAAGGCCATAACATGTTTTTCAATTTTCACTTAAGAATTAGCTTTAGCTGCATTGCATAATATAGCTAATGCACTTGAACTTAAAGATGTTGAAGCAGATAAAAAATAGATATATCCATGTCGTTTCATATCATTCCATAATTCTGATGATTCTTATTCAAATCCTGAAAAGACAGCTAAACTTTACATAAAATGTTCAACTGATAAATTTGATTTCATTGTTGAAATAACTTAATTTTTAAACATAGGTTCTTAAAAAGAACAAATCATTTAAATTAGAAGCTATTTCTTTTCAAAATAGACACTTTATGTAATTAGAATACAAATTTCTGGTAAAAAGAATTCTAAAAATAAGGATCTAGTTTTTAATGCATCCTTTTATAATGATCTTGCACCAAATTAATTAACTAAATCTATACAAACATGAACTCTTTAAACAGGTAAATTTTAAATACATTAAAATGTAAATTTAAAAAATTTCCATACTTCATTTGTATCTTTAAATATAAAATTTATATATGCTTCTTTCTATGTTATCAATTCTTAAAAAAATCCATTTACAAAATCTTCAGGATAAATATCTATTAAATCAATGAAACTTTATAAAGCAGTACCATTCTATTTAAATTAAACTGTTTATGAAAATTAAGGAAATTACTATCTTTGTGTAAGTGCTTCATTTAAAATCTATTTATTACAATAATTCATACATCATAGATAGATTTATCTAATTATTTCTCTCTTGTTGATGTTGTTTCTCTCTTATTATCATCCATTGGGGTTTTTTAAAATGAATCTTGTATTTATCTATCATTATTTGAATTAAGTTTTTCCTATTATTTTTCTAATTACTATTATTCTTCCTTCAATTTTAATAAACTGCCTTAAACAGGTCTATAACTTATATTTTTAACTTCAATTTGATAGTTTAGATTTTCTAAATTTTAACATATTGGTTTGCTTGGAACCCTCATAAAATTAGTTCTTTTAGATGAAACTGACAACGGTGCATGCTTTTCAGAAAGTTATTCTTTTTATAATTAATCTTCTTATTTCTATTCCTCTTGCAATTTCTCAATTCCTTTCTCTTTCAATAAGAAAGTCTAAGTATTTTGAGTAGAAGTAGCAAATTCTTTAGAATTCACATAAGATGCCAAAGGAGGATTAATAACCCTTTTTAAATATTAATTAAATACTTTCTCTGTGTTAAGAAACTGTAAATACTAACAAGGAAATTATAAAGTGCATTCCAATCATAATCTATAATTTCAGCAAATCCTTTATGATTCGGAATCACTATATCATTCTTTTTAAAGAAGAGCTCTAATTATTAATAATTGTTTAATCTTCTTTCATCCTTTTATGAATTATCAAAAGAGTGCATTTATACTCTACCAGGATAATATCGTGAAAATATTTCAGCAATCAAAAAACCATTACTCAAATCTCTAAATAAGTTATAAACATTCATTTAAACCTTCGAGGATCTTTTACAGAATAACTTAAATCAAGTCCCTAAATCCATTTGATAATCTCTCTTGGTAATGCTTTTCCTACAGGTTGAAAAGTTTGAGTATTTGTATTAGAACTCATAAATTTTATTAATATATTATTATATAAGCAGTTTTGAATCTAGAAGTTGAAGAAATAATCTAATGTTAATGTCTCTCAAATATCAAATAACTAATCATATATGATATCACATTTTTCTAAGAATCTATATGATATTTTTATTATAAATTGAAGGAACTATATCAATTATTTTAACTATATCTAATATTTATGATATATGGGAATACTAAATAGTTCTAGTTTCTTAATTTCAATTAACAAAAAAATAGAAGTAATAACTTAGGTGAACTAAGAAATATCTATGAAAAAATATAATTATTTGAATGCTTCTACTTTGTTAAAAAACTCTTTTAAATATAATAGTAAAATTCATAGGTTGTACGCTTTAATCACTTTTTAAATGGTTTGTTTAGATATTGGTTTAACTATATATTCTTGGATTCCTATTTTTTTACTTTGCTCTTTTAGTTTATTTTCATCATATGCAGAGGTAATAAATATTTTCATTTAATTATTTGATTTTAAAATTTGAGTTGAAGTTTACAGACCATTTAATCCTGGCATTTCCATATCCATAAATATGGCTGCATAACCTTAACAAGGTTCAGAACACTTTTTGGATTTCACATATTCTAATGCATCAGTTCCATTAAACACTTTGTCTATTTAAGAACTAGTACTATATTGGATAAATAAATTGTTTACTATTATTTTATTTGCATTTCTAATATTTCTTAATTAAATGCATTATCATCAACTATCAAAATATGTTTACATCCTATAATATTTTCTTAAATTAAATCATTTACTATAATAGATTCCTAGAAACTTTATTTATCTCTATTTATTACAATTTAAAATTATTATTATTATTATTATTATTATTATTATTATTATTATTATTATTATTATTATTATTATTATTATTATTATTATTAAGATGCTTATATATTTAGATGAATTTCGTTTAAGGGTGGTGAATAATCATCATCTAAATTAACTTATTCTATTTTAACACAAGGAGACTTATGATGAAGTTATTGAATTTTTAAAGTTAAGTAAAAGTAAGAACCATGTTTTGCCTATGATGTATCTTAAGATATAACCTTTAATCCAGAGTTATCATATGATAATTATTAAGCTAGTTTATTACTTATCAACAAACCCAGTCCAACACCTTGTTCATTTAAATTTTCAGAGAGTCCTTCTTTAATCTTACCAAAAGCTTTAAAAAGTTTTGATAAATTATGCTATGATATTCCAACTCCTGTATCCTCTACTCCAGCATTCACTAATAATCCTTATTATACAAATTTGATTGATATGGCTCCTTTTTAAGTAAATTTGATAGCATTTGCAATAAGATTTACTAAGATCTGTTTAAGTCTATTTCTATCTGTTCTAATTGATAGACATTTTATATCTGAAATAACAGTTAATTTTATATTTTTCAATTCAGCTTAAAGTTTAAACATTTGTAGGCACTCTTCTCCTAATTATGTTAAATTAAAAGTTTTTTAGACTAAACTAAATTAATCTGCCTTAATTTAAGCTAAATCAAGTAAATCATTAGCTAAATTTAACATATAATAACAGTTTTCTAAAACAATTGAAATATTTTAACTCATATAATCAGAATTATTTAACTATTCTTTTAGTCTGCTTAAAATATTGATAACTACATTTAATGGAGATCTAAATTCATGACTTACAAAAGATAAAGTTTTAGACTTTGATTGATTAATTTGAAGTAGTTCTTTAATGTTCTTTCTATGAATAACATCTCTTGCTATTATGAATAATAAATCTTCACTACCGATTGAGATACTTATTTCTATTGATCTTTTTTAATTTTCAATTTCAAAGCTTGTTTCAACAACAAGCATATTCATATTATCATTTGTTTCTCTTCTAAATCTTTTTGTGCCATATACGTATTACAAACATTTATATACAGTGTTAAGCTAAATCATTTAGGTAATAATACTTAACTAGTTAATGATCTAAATCTTGGAGATTGACTTTATTCAGTGTTTCTTAAAGTCATCTATTAATCTTAGGATAAATGTTTAAAAAAATTCAACTTAGAAGATTTAAAATATTTTATTTATTGTTAATTAAGACTTTACAGTGAAAATAAGGAATCTCTTGAATGAAGTGGTGATTCATCCATAAGAATCTCACAAGTTAACTTTTCAAAAAGCATCAATAAATCATGATTATTTTTTTGAAAAATCTTTTTGCTAATTTAATTTTAATATTCAATTCTTGGTTTTGGATTAGTATTATTATCTATTTTTTCAAATTAGATTATTATAACTCCTTCAGAAAGAACATCAAATATTGAACTATAATCTATTGTAGAAAGAGATTCATTTATCTTAATCCTTTATTACTTGTCGGTACTTATAAAACTTAGATCCTTTATTATAGTTCTTTTTGGATTTATTTAATGTAAAGATTTTTATCTAAAACTTGTATTTTATAATGCCTCAACTGCTGTATCTTAAAAACCATTTATGCTAGACAAGTAACGTTTACCTTCCTAAATTGTATTTTTTTAAAAGAGTAACCATAGTGAAAGTAGCATATATAATTTATGATTTGCAATATTAATGTATTATTAATTAAATTCATGAGAATAGTTACTATTTAAATTCAATTAAAATGAAAAACTCAAAAGAAGTATTATTTAAAAAAAAACCATAATTGCTTTCCACATTTTACTATTTGCCATATTAATCTAGAGATTTGTATAATTGTGAACGATAATAATATAAAAATAATTTTGATAAACATTCTCTATATCAAACATTAATGATTCTACTTAAAATAAAATAATATCCATTAAAATAAGAGCTAACTATAATTCTGTTTAAAAAAATCTTGTCTTTTTAAAACATAATAATTCTAATGCTATCTAAACAAGCAAATTAATCATCAAAAATTTAACAAATTGATTTCCAAAATCCTAATATTATATTATCATCCTTATAAATTGAAATATCAAAGAAATGATCATTGTAATTTATAGTTTGCGAGATCTAATTTAGTAATCCAGCATAGTCAAATTTAAATAGTTAAATATTTATATTAGAAATTAAAATATATTTTTCCATTTAATGCATCAAATTTATTTTTAGATAAATATTAATTTTAAGGCGACCTAATTGGTGGTCTTAGAAGTTAGAATGAAAATTATAAATTGTGTTTACACAGTAAATTAATTAACAAAAATTATTATATAATATCAATGAGATACTCGTTATATTTGTAATAGCTCCTTTAGAAATTATGAGAGACATTCATATCTAAGATTATCATTTATTTTTATATTATATTATTTATCTAAATTAAAACTTACCAATTTCTAAGATACTTAACTAACCATTTCATATATGTCAATTATGTTTTCTGTAATATCTTCTTTAGTGAGAGTTATAATATCATATTGATTGTGTTATTATTAATTTTTGTATTTATGATTATCAATAATTCTTTTGTTTTCAAGCTTGTAATCATATTTAAATTTTGTGAAATTATTATTATAATATATTCTTTAAATTTTAATATTGATAATTCAAAGTTTGTAATAATTAAGAGATTATTCATCCCCTAAATTTCTGATATTATTGAGTTTGTTGAATTTAAATCAGAGACGAGACTTCTATTAATTATGATCTGTTCTATTTTCAATTATTTGAGTTTAATTTTTCTTTAGGATAATAATGTAATTTTTATATTCTTCAACTATATTCTTTTTGAGGGTTGTTATTTTATCAACATAAATTCAAATAAATTTCTTTCTTATTAGTAAATTAGTCACAATAATAGTAGTAAATTTTAGAAGAATTAAAAAAAATTTGAAAAATAAAAATATTACTTAAATTTGAAAATAATTATATTTATTTTAAAAATTCCCAACCTGATATCTATTTAATTTATATGTATTTATAAAGCATTATTGAATAAATCAAAATCAACACGGTAAGATGTTATTTAACTCTTTTCTTTACTTAATAAGATCTGTATTTTTATTAACCATTTCCCTAACTTTTTTTGATTTTGGATGGGAAAGATCTCCTAACTGAAGAGACTAATTTTATTAATCTATTGGTTAAGGATCATCATTAAAATAAGAATAAAGTTTATCCTTAATTTAAGATGGCTTTATTGGAAGACTAACTAATTCAGGTTCTGGAATACATTTTTGATTTCCTAAATTTTATTTTGGCTATTAAGGGATCTGTTCGACTTAATCAAAGTCATTTTTAATTAAATCAGTGAATTACTATTAAGCAGCAGCCTCCAAATATTTATCTAATACTGGATCAGATCTAATGTCTTATCCTTATTCTAATGTATCTGGAAGAGTTGATTATTGACTTTAAGATTCAATGTCTAATTTTAAATGGCAAAGAGATGTGCTTTTGGAGATTGCTAAGTTATACTTTGATGGATCCTTAATTTAATTATCATTAATTAATTACTTTAATTCTTTTTAGCATCCTTTATTAGACTCTATGATCTTACATTTTAAAATCATCTGCAATCATATTTTCTCTCTTGATTTTTTCATCAATAGCAGCAGTCATCAGCTATTAGACTTATTTATTACTATCCATTTATTAAATGAATTATATATTGTTTTTGATTTATTCCTTTTAAACATGTTATTATTAAATTTATTTTGATTCCTATTTACCTTCTGCTCCAAACATTTTATTCACATAAGGTTTTATCAATAAAGCTTGAATTTTATTTGTAAATACAGTATATCTTTCTGATTTAATAGAAGAATAATGTTCTACAGCTTACTATATTAATAGATTAGATTACACTATATAATTCTAATAGCTCTTAAATTTCTTCTTTTGAAGCTGCATTTGATTCAACATCTAATTCTAAATTTAGGACTTTCTCTGCGAAATTTGCAGGAAGTTTAGGCTATTTTATAGGCTGTTAAGCTTTATTAAATAACCAAGACATAAAATATAAAATTTAATCAAAGTTTTTGATTAAGTAGTATTTCAATGAATTCTTTTTCTGTAATTTCTCCTTCTGCTTTACATTCAGTTAGAATCTATTACCAAAGTTCTTCATCAATACTACCAATCATAAGTTCTAGTTCTTCCTTTGATATTTTCCCATCATCATTTGCATCGAAAATCTTAAATGCTGCCTTAACTCTTTCAAGTGAAACCAGTTTTTCTTAATTAATTGCTGCCATCAAAAATTCTATATAAATAATCATGTCTTACCTGAGAAATCAACTTATCCACTTTAATTTAGATCTACAATTTAAAGAATTTTATTGACTTCTTTAATTGCTTATTCTTTATCTTTTAAAACTAAAGTATATCCTTCTATTAATTCATCTTTTGATAGTATCCCATTTTTGTCTTAATCCAAAGTTTGAAATGTTTTAACTAATTCTTCTTATTCTTATTAAGATGTCATTTAACATGCAATATAAGAAAGAACGGCTTAAGTAAATATAGATTTAGCCTAAATTAAGATTTAAAATAAAACTACTTGGAATTTTTGCAAATTTTATAACACTATTTAATTAACTTTTTCATTTAAATTGTGTTTATCAATCCAAGGATCATGTAACGCTTATTTGGCTGAGATTCTTTAATTTGGATTAACTTTAAGCATTTAAGTAATCAAATTTTTAGCTTCGTCTGAGATAAAGCCCCAATCTTCCTCTAAACTAAATTTGAATTATAAAATTACAATCAAATTTAAATTTGCCCTCACTAACTTTATGCATTATATCTTTTTCCGTTTTTCCTGTAAAAGGAGGATATCCACATAATAAAATATATAGAATAACACCACATGACCAAACATCGCATTTTTCATTATAATCTTATTTTAATACTTCAGGTGCTATATAATAGGCCTAGAAATAAATACTAATCTTACAGTACCAAGTTTTTTGGTCATTTTCTTTTCAGTATCATATTTTCTTGAGGTACCAAAATCAATTACTTTTAATGGTGAATTTGTAGAATCATTGATAAATAAAATATTTTCAGGTTTTAAATCTCTATGAACAATTTTTTATTCATGACAATAAACAACAGCAAGTAAGATTTATCTAATAAATTCAGCTGCCTTTTTTTCACTAAAATATGTCATAGATTTAATCCGATCAAATAATTCACCTCCAGATAAATATTCTGTTATCAAATAGTAGTTCTATTAATCTTAATACAATTCATATAATTTAACAATGTGAGGATGATCTAAATTTTTTAGAATATTCATTTCTGCAAATAATCTTTATTGTTCTTCAACAATCAAAGAACTTTTTTTTAATTACTTCATAGCTCTAATCATACCTAAAAATCATATATTTAATTACCAGTATTTTTATGAGTAACCTTCCAAACTTTCCCATAAGCTCCTTATCCTAAGACTTCCCCAGTTGTATAATACTTATGTATACTTCCTTACTTAAGATTCACAAAAACATCAGCTCCTAGTTTTACAGTTCCAATAGAGGATACAGTTAACTTCTTTTTAATTCCATTCTTTGGCAACGCTATATTACTAATAAACATATAAATTACTATCAACTTTGCTTTCTGATTATGCAAATGCTTTACATTACTATCCATTCTAATCTTCTTTAGGAGTAATATCTTATGGAGAGTCTGCTATAATCTCAAAATCTTCATATTATTCTTTAACTTCATTAACATTGTCAAACTCAACGATTTAATCATGGTTTACACTTTTTTTTGATAATGTATGAAAACTGCCTTTAACATCCAGTTCTATTTCATTAGTTATCTATTTTTATGGAAATGAACAACAACATTATGCTCCCATATTATAATATTTTTTTTAATAAATAATTGAAACATCATTATTGTTAATAATTCACCCCATCATTGATTTCCTCAAATATTTCATAGAGAAATTCTTCTTTAACGCATGTGTTGCTCTAAGATCCATCTATTTTGGTGTTTAATTTTGTGTTATTTTAGATTTAATTAGAGATTCTCTTCTTATTTGATCTTAAGTTTATTTTTCTTTAACTTAATCTTACCATTAAACATTTCTTTCATACATAGGTTTTCTTCTGTCAAATATATCTTAAGTCGTTTTAAGAATTTTAGGTGAAAAAGTACATTAGATTAATTCTTATTCAAGTTTCATTGTTTATGAATCAACATTCAAAGTACCTTCTTTATTCATATTTCTTGTAGAATGATTTAATTAAGAAACATTTAATCTAGCAGATAGTAGACGAGATGTTTATGATAATTAAGGTTGAAAAGTGCATTTCTTTTTGAATTCTTCTTCTAATTTAAGTGACAGATAGTCTTTTTTTTCTTATTTGTGCTTTAAAAAATTTATTCCTGATTGATACATATCACTATTTGGACGAACCCTGTGTGATTGAATCTCGTTTTAACTTATTAATTCAGATTCTGAAAAGTATTTTTATTTGATATATTTTTATTTATTTAATGAAGATATGGTGTGTTTCTCATGAAAGTTGGATGTAGACAATAAGCTTAAGCTAGCCTCATCATAAATATTAATATTCATTAATTAAAATATTTTATAAAATACTGTTAATTAATTTATCTTAAATAAACAAGAGAATTTATACATTGTAGATATATAGATTTATACAGTATTAAGTACTAAATTCTATTAAAAAAGATGCATAATAATATAAAAATCATATACTAATAGTTATAGAGACAAATTCTTGAAAATAAGAATATATTTTTGTTCAAATTTATTATTATTTTGTTGTTCTCATTATATCTCATAAATCATGTTATAGATCTCATACTTGAAGTTGATAAGAACATTTTAGCATAATTATTATCAGAGATTATAAATAATAATTGTTAATATTAATATAAAGATTCTATTCAAATGATCTAAAATTATAAATATTATTGATTTTAAATAGTATTAATAAAAATTTGTCTAACTGATTATTAGATAAATATTTTAATTCATAAATTTACTAGTAAGTGTATTGAATTTAATAACGAATTTTTTATTTTAAAACAGGAATGTGTAGTGTGATTCAATACAAATGATTGTATTATTAGGGATGTTTTAATTAATTAAGATTAATGACGATAGCTTAATATAAATATTTGGTTTCTTAATTGATCTGTATTATGAATAATTATATATATTAAATCAAAAAAAAAAAAGAATAAATGACAACTACTCTTCCTTTTATATCGAAGAATAAGAATTAGTATAGATTCATTATCATAGTAGTGTGGAAATGAAAGCAGTAACTTGGTAAAAGGACTCTCATGGACTATTTGATTATGAAACAAAATCTTTAAGCGTTAAAAAGCATAGAGTCGAAGGATCATGCAAAGTCTGTAGAGAAGGTTTGATATGTTGAAATATAATTAGAGAATGAAATAGTTATTTAAGAAGGCAAAAATAAGGATGAAGCACTTTAACCTCTAACATCCATCTAGGCTCAAGGAGGTACTATTGTAAATATATATTTTTTAGACTAATATTTTATATAACCAAATCAAAGTACAACAGAAAATGACAATTATTTGATTGTTCGTAGTTTAAAAAATGCAGATGGTGTATAAAAGGTATGAATCCATTTTAGATGATAGGGTTACACATTACAAGAGGGTGATTTGTTGAAATTGGGCAGAGTAGAGTATCATGTTATTGAGATTAGAGATGCCAAAGGATAAATAAGATCAGTGAAGGACGTTTTCTAATCAGAAGCCAAATTTGCTCCACCATTAGAAGGAGGTGTTGCCAAATAATGCAAAATATGTTTAATTGAAGAAGAGACACCTGAAGATCCCTTTATTACACCATGTAAATGTAATGGAAGTTGTGCATATGTTCATTTCAATTGTCTCAAACATTGGCTTGATAGTAGAGGATATAAAAAAGAGTCTGGAAATACAATTTCTTACAGATGGAAAAAGTAATCTCAATCAATTCTAAAATTGTAGATTAGAATGCGAGGTTTGTTAGGAATTGCTGCCTTAATAAATTAGATTTAAAGGAAAACTATTGGATTTAGCTTCCCTAGAAAGACCAAATTAACCGTATATTATATTAGAAAATACACAAATTTCTGAAAAAGATAAGAAAGCATAAAGAGGCATATATTTAATAAAAGGAACACCAGATGATTAAGTTAAATTAGGTCGTGGTCATTAATGCGAAATTCGTATATCAGATATCTCAGTATCAAGACTTCATGCATTTATTAAATATGAAAAAGGCAATTTTATTATGGTAGACAACAACAGTAAGTTTGGTACATTAGTTCGATTATCAACACCATATCTTATCTGTATGGATAAAATAGCAATTTAAGTAATAACTAATTATTAGACAATTTAGGTTGGAAGAACAGTGTTAACATTTGTTATGAAATCTTTTTCAAGTCTAAATGCAAATACTCAAGCTGGAATTGCAATAGTTCACAATGGAGAGTAAGGTAGAGTAATGTTATAACCTGGTTCTAATAAGACATAAACCATTAATACCTAAAAAAAAAATGACAAACACACTGGATAATGAATTTTATTTTAAATACAATCTACAAATACACTATATTAAATCAATAATAATACTTCATTCTATTTTATAAAATTGCAACACTTATATTATCATCTTAAACTGAAGATATGGATACTTTTAAAAAAGAAATTAAAAGTAAATATTTTACCTAAAATTACTAGTTGTTTATGTTGTAGATTACTAATACTTAATAGGATGATTTGACTTGTGTCTAAAGTTTTAAAACTCACAGAAGTTGAACTATAGAATTTTTCTATTTTTAGAAACTAAAATTTAGTGCGTCAGATTCAAAAACATAATGATCTAATATCATTTAATTTGCTAGAGTTATGTTAACATTGTTCCTAAACAAAATTATAAATTTAAGACTAAATAAAGGGATAAAAATGAACTAGAACAAGTACATCATAAAGATAGGCAACTTAAGAGGGAATGCTTCAATTTTCCCCAAATCCTAACAGATTATCTTAATAATAATATATCATTTATATTTAATATAATTTAGATTATTAATCTTAGATACCAATCAAACAAGACCTATTAGATTCAATAAAGTAAAATCAAATTACTATTACTGTTCTTTGCATAAATTTAATAGTAATGTAAATTTAATAACATCATACAGATAAACAGCACAAACCTCATTATTAGATATGTCTTCAATTTTATACAAAAAAGTGTGAGAGTAGGTAATAGTAATAATTATACATTTTTACTATAAATTACTTGAATATTTAGTATTTAATAACTAATTTTAACGAATATATATATAAAATTAAATTGCCAAAAAAATTAATGCAAGAGATTGACTTGTTAAGGCTACATAGAGAAACAATGAAGTATATGGAAATCGAAAGTATCTTTAAGCGGTTGACACAAACTTTTATTAATAAAATTTACAATCTTATTAGAGATATCTTTGCAGAAGAACACAAATTCACCATACAAGTATATTCATAACTGAAAATAGGAATTAATGAAAATGGCCAACCAAAAAGAAATTCCTCTCAAAGAATTCAAATTGGTCGAGCATTACAAGCTTAATTCACAAATATTCAAGACCAATTTATAAACTATTTTTTCTATTGTTATAGATGATCTCTAAAATACATTCAATAAATAAATTATAATTGAAGAAAGATCTATTCTGGAGCCTAAATAACTTACTTAAATTGATGAAGAATCACAAATTTGCTTTACTGAGAATTATACTGAAATATCCCAAGAATATTCTAAAACACATAGAGATGATATTAAAACAGAAGAAGCACCATTAGTTAACTAAGAATCTAAATAAGTTTAGAAAATACCATTGGCTAAATTATTGTCATTTGACAAGATCACTAGTTTATCAGTAGCAAATTCACCAAGACATTCTAGAGAAAATAGTTTAACTACTAATACTTTTAGATAATCAAACAAGCCAATATAACAATTAATGTTAAATTCTAATAATGGATCAAAAAAATAGACAGTGACACAATTAGCCAAAAATAAAAGTTTAGAATTAAAGTCCATAGCTGAAACTTTAATAGCTTAAAGTAAGATCAGTCCCAAAGGAAATCAAACAATGATTTTTAATAATTTGATGTCAAAAATGAATAATTTGAAAGAGAATACATTAAAACCATGAGTTAAATTTATACTATAATATAATAATGATTAAAATGTATTTTTCACCATTAAAAATTATTCTCATTTTTAATATGCTTAAATTATGTTAAATACATTTCCTGTTCATTCTGATATTAATTATCTATTTAAACTTTTTATTATATCATTAAATCTTTTAATTTTGGTATCTAACATAATTAATTTATATTACTAAATCATTAGCTTTTTCAGTATTTTTTTATATTTAAATTTATCCACCTCCATTTAGACATCCTAATGGACAAGCCATAATTTCTACATATTTATATTTACATGTTTTTGTTTTGATTTAAGAAATTAAATTAGCAATATTCTTTAAACCATAAACTCTAGCATAAATACCTTATGATTCCATATTTTCATTAAATATGGTAATTTCAATAAAATCTTTATTTTTTCTAATATTCTATTTGACAGTCCAATTAGGCATCATTACACTTTTAATTATATAATCTAAATAATTATTAGATGATATATTATTATATTCTTAATCATAAATTACCATAGATGAAAGTTAAATATATTGAGGAATAATAATTCCACACTAAATGTAACTCTTAACAAATTATTCAATCTCCCTAGCACTCAAAACTATATTGATATCTTCATTATTTTCTTGTCTAACAGCTTCAAGTTTTTTATCATAACATGGCATTATTGTTGCAATATAATCATGATTCTACTTTAAAAGTGCACCAAAAATTTATTATGGACTCTTTACTTTGCTCATATGATTTATTATAGATTCATCTAAGGTTTTTTCAGCATAACATACCCACCCAGGACATTCAGAACAAAGTAATGGAGTTATGTTTGTTTATTTAAATTCTTTAATTGAATTATTAATAGCTATTCTTGTGTATTCAGCCATATCATATAATCTAACATTCATTGCCAAAAATATTTAACTCAACACAGAATGCATTTCTAATTCTGTAAAATTTAACGTATATGATAAGGAAGCTCTTGCCTAAGGACTTATTCCAATAGCAGGTTTTTTATGTTTCTTAATTGCTTACAAAAATTCTTCAAGACTTTAGGTTTAAATCAGTATAGTTTCTGCAGTAGTAACACATCCACTACATGCAAGACAGTCTTGTAAAGAGACTTTAGCAATATTATTCTAATTTTTAATCAAATTAGGTTTTAATTAAATAGAAGGGTCATCAAGTTGAAGTTTAACATTTCTCATTAGTGGCTTAACACATTCTTAACTTGGTACAATGTAATCACTTACAGAGGAAATTTTGATTGTAGAAGAAAACATTAGTTATTAGATTATTAAATTAAGGTTACCTTTAGAATAAAAGAATATAACATAAATACAATTATTAGATAGGTATAATTTCATTCAGAAATTTTGTGAATTGGCTCTTTGATTCCTACAAATAGCTAAAAATATCAATAATAAATAAATACCACATCCTAATGCTTATTCTTCTCCATTTGCTTTATGATCCATTTTGATAGGACATTTATCCTTACCAGGACATTTAGGAAGTTTTTCTTTAGGTATTTTGGATACATAATCTCCGTTACATTATCTCTTATGGCAATCTTCACAAAAGTGAGTTGTTCCCCTTTGAGAATATGATAAATGTAAATGTATACCAACAAAACCATACAGCAATTTAACAACAAAACTTGCATTTGAATTCTATATATTCTTTTCCATGAATTTAACATGTTTCTCCTACTGGTACTTCACAACAATTAGCACATATTAATTCTTCAGGTTTATATTATTTATCTCCTTCTTCTAATGCTCTTTAACAATCTTTGGCTCCTCCAAAATAAGGATTCTTGCATTTAAAACATTAATAATAACAATAAATAGCCATAGCATACTCTTAAGGTTTCCCATAAAATGATTCACCTACTTTACTTACTTTATCATCTTTCTCTCTATTTTCATATTTCAATCTATCCAATGATTTTTTCATCACATCTTAAAAGAGTAAAGAATATTAATTCACAAGATTTTGTGGTTAAGATGGTTAGAATTCTAACCAAGTATTACATAAAGGACATGAACAAAATTTGAAAACTATTCTTGGTCCATTCCATTTTACATCTAATCTTTTAAGAATACAAGTATAATGAAAGATCTATTATTTAATATATGATATACATGACCACACTTTGATTATATTACAGGGGCATTCTTTAAACCCTCAACAAAACAAATATTACAATAATCATCACCTTTTTAATCTCCTTTACAACATTTTTCATCTAAACATGTTGAACAGATCTATTCATTTTTGAATCCTGGACAAGGATGTCTACATGCTAATATTTTATTGCATGCATATTATGCTTTCTCTTGACATTCCTTCTCTTAACATATATCTTATAAAGCTTCTGGTACATTAATTTAAACATTATGAATAAGTTAATCACAGTATCTACAACATCTAAAATTATAACAAATCTAAAATTACTTAGATGATTTTTTGATTTTGTATTCTTCACAAGTCATACCCAAATGATATGGAATTGCTTTACATTCTTTACATTATTCTGTTTTGCATTTTGGATTAAAACACATAAATCTATTATTAAGATAATGTTCCACATATTTTCTAAAATTGTTAATAATAATTTAAATACTATAATAATTATTAATTTGTGACAGGATCTTTTAAAACAGTAATAGAACTTCCCTTCTCAAAAGCACCTTATTCAGAACAAGCTGAACATTTTACAATGTTGAATTATTTTTCTAACATTTTAGTTGCATATTAATCATGTTTTTCTCTCCCAAGCAATTACTTAAATATCATTAATTATTACTATTAATTCATCTTCTGCCATCACTTTTTTGCATTATTGATTTGGACAAAAAAATGCTGTATTAGTTTTATAGTCTTTGTCTATCTATTTCATTAAGCAAGGTCTACAAATTGGAGTAAAACAATGTTCAAAATATGTAATTATATCTGCATCAACTTATTTTCCACAAACTTTACATTCTTCTAACTTTTAGAGTTATCTAATAGGTATTGGTATTGGGAGAATTTGTTTATCCTCCCCCCTCGCTTTTAGTAAAGCATCTACTTATTCAATGAAAACATAGAATTCACTCTTTAAAGCAATCAAGTGTGGTTTTTACATCCTCTCAACTTAAAGTTGTTCAAACTTTTGGAAAAAAGGAGACGATCTTCTATAAACTTAACACCTTTTGATGTGGTCTGCCATACTCTGTTAATTTAAAAGAACAGATTCTGTACAAAAACAGACAAAATTGAATTAAGATGCAAAAGGTTAGTCCATTTTTTTGTTGAAGATTATAAAAAATAAATTAAAATTAGAAATCACATTTATATTTATTACTTTTATTCATTACCTTTACTATTTAACATATTCCACAATCTAGAGCAATGTTAATTTGTTTGTCATCATTATTATCCTAATATTAAATAATGATTTATCATAAATCAATTAAATATTTAAATCATATTCTAATTTTCTACTCCAAAAAATAGACATTCAAATAAATCATTATAAAATGTTGGAGTGTATTTACATGCTCTTGTGCAATCAGGAGAAAATGTCATTTCTAATAATTTTGGTTAAAATCCATTGTTATCAATCATCAAATCCATTCCATAAACACTTCTATTCTAATATCATATTAATATATTATTTTACTTTAGTTTAATTGGCCATATCTGGTTGATGAGTTCTTAAAGCAATAAATAATTGTCTAACCATCTATTAAATTGATTCATATTATTTTTCCCATGTATGTGGATAGTATTCTTTATTAAATTCCTCTATAAATTCATTCATAAAAATCTATGTTAATGTGTGTCCATAATTCATAACAGTAAAATGTGTTTCATAAATAGATAATGTACTAAATTATTATATATTAATTACTTGACATCTTCAGTATATGGATTATTAGAAATTCTTATCCAAAATGTTTTATATAAATAAACACTCAAAGGTTCAATAGATTTTAGAGCAACAATAAATCTCAAATCAAATTTTCTATTTCTCAATGTAAGTGGTCTTTCAATATACTTTTGAGCCAGTTTTGGTCCTGTTTCAATCAATCTTAGAACAACATCTAAATTATTTGTAACAACCATATCCATAGATCTGGCCATATTTGGAGGTTTGATAATCCATAAGTTATTAAGATGTTAAAGTTCTCTTGTTTTATATGCTCCCATGAATAAGGGTAATTAAGTTTATAAATTAAATGTTTCTTATAACCATTCTACATCTCCATAAGTACTTTATATTGTATTAGCTAATTTCTCTTTAGAAATAATAGCATATTCATGAGGATATTAATTAATAAATTTATCAGCATATTTTTGATTAATATCATCATGAACACCAGCACTAAAGAACACTAAATTGGCTTCATCTAAATCTAAAGTGAAAGATACATATGGTAATGTAAGATTTTTAGTAACCATTTCTAAATCTGTAATGACTTTGATATTTTCTAAGGGTAAATATTCAATAGGTTTAGCAATTAATTCAGGCTCAATAATCTTTAAATTATGTAATTTCTTTTTGTATTCATTATATCCATTTAAAATAAAGTCATAAGGAATATCAAACCAAACATTTAATCTATATGAACGAAATTTGGCTTCATCAACTCCTGGTAAATAATCTCTAAAAATTGGTTATTCATGAATATCTTTAATTGGGAATAGAATACTATAAGCAACAGCATCATCATCTATTTTTCCATTTGGTAAATATAAAAATGGTACTACGCTTACATTAGGTGTATCTGAATGTTAAATACTAGATCCCAATTCATCCATTAAATACCATATTGCTGATTCATCCATTTAGTCATTTGTTAGTAATCTATAATTGCCTGTTAATTTAAATAAATTTTGCTTAATTAATTAAATATCATTATGTTCTTCTTAAGCTGGCGTATATGATTCATAACGAATGTCTCTTTAATTAACTAATCGTAAATAAGGAGCAATTGCATTTAATTTATTTGTTTTGTGTAATTCATATAATACTTCTTCAACTTCTAAATCACATGTCAAATATTCTACATTAGGAAGCAAACTGAAAAAAGCATTAACATCCTCTAATTCAATTAATTTTGTATTTTTAATATCTAACACTCTTAATTTTGGAAACCAATTTGCAATCTACTTTACAGATTTTAATCTCAATACATTTCTACCTGATAGATTTAAATAATTAAGTGGTTCTTGATTACTTGCCTTTTTTGTATCAAAATCAGCAGTAACATATCTTATAACCCATTCAGTTGCATTTGAAGTAAATGATAAATCCACTAGTTCTACTTGTGGACATTGTTCTTCAATAGTTAATATTAATTAATCTTTGTTTTCTGCAACTGGATTACCATTAAGCCATATTGCCTTAATTTATTTATGATTATTAAGAAAGTGGACAACCTCATCTATTGAAGTAATGTTATTTCCAAAGAAACTAATTGCTAATGTATCTTCATTTGGTTTAACATCCTTCAAAGTTTCTAATGCCATCTCATCAAAATCTTCTGTATGATAATACACCTTATCTATTTTAAATAAGGGCTATTTTTTATATTAATATTTAAGCATATTCTTCAATCTATCAACTTATTTAATTGCAGTATGTAATTCAGTGTATCTAAAACTTAAAGCATGATCAATTAAAAACACTTATTCATATGCTTTTAATGTCTTCGTACATTACAGTGCATATGATTCTTATTCTTAATCATCAACTATCTTGAAATATTCTCCTGCATCATATATGTTATTTTCTAATTTAATTTTTAATTGTTCTAATAACTCAACTTTTGGTGGAAAATTGATTGCTGCTAATTAAACTCCATGATTATTATAAAATACTTCTAGTTCTCCTGTTAAATTTTAGAAATTCATATATTAATATTTAATCTTAAATAGTTTATAAGAAATTAATTATATAAAAATAAAAGTTAGTCAAACTATTTCTTAGAGTGATAACAATTTACCACCATGACAAAATGTTGATTTTATATTTTCTAATATTGATCTAACTGAATTTGTTGATGCATTTTTGAATTAACGGTGTTTTAATAATTCATATGTTGTAATGCCTGCTATAATCAAATATGTATGGAATATAAGCATTGCTACTGTAAAAATTAAAAATAAAAACATGATTACAAATATTACAATAAATGCTCCATATTCTTATCCATATCTTTTTTTATCCTTCTCATAATAATCATAATTAGATAAACCATCTTAACAATACCACAATAATAATATCAATGCAAAACTCTAAACTAATAAGAATAACCAAAATGATCTTTAATTTAATTCACCTACACATCCACCTATCCAAAAACAATGATGATCATATTTAGCCACACATCTTTTGCAAACCTTACAATGCTTTGCTCTATTGGGTATATTAAATTTGCATATTTTACAAAATCGTTTATTCATTTCTTATTCAACTATTTACATTTCAACATCCTCTTCATTTGTACTTGTTATATATCCAGGATTATTTCCAACTGTAACAAATAAATAATTTGAATAAAGTACTAATATAATAAATGAGATCTATAACAAATCAAAAGGATTTTTCATAAAAGCATTTTACTTGTAAACTATTAAAATCGTCCAACAAATGAAATGCATTGTAAAATAAAATAATCTTGTCATTAGTGATGCATCAAATTCATTATTCATATTTATATATTATTTTATTAAATATTAATTTATATTAAAATATTAGATTATGATTGCACTTATATATTAAATTTACAATAAATTAGATTATTTGGTATTAAAAACTAACATTAATTATATGAAGAAGTATTCTAAGTAAATATTGAATTGTGTTGGAGATAGAAGTAGTCTTAAGGTAAACAATTTAACTTCATTAACTCTTAAATAATTATCATTAATACAAGTAATTATTATTACAAATTCGAAATATGAGATATAGTATGTTATTAAGAAAAGGTTTAATTATTTTAATTGATAGCTTTCATCCTTCCAATATAATTTTCTCGACAATTAAATAGCATATTCTTTATAAATTTAAAAGTAAACTGAATTACAAGCATCATTCATATACTTGTATCATCCTATATAGATGTTTGCATTAAAAGCACATCTAAACTTTGGATAATAACTTAGAATTAAAATTTTTCTAGCTTTTTATATAGTATTACAATAGCTAATAGTTATATAACGCTAATATAATATATCATTTTTAATATAAAAAATGATAGAATTATAACCAATTCTAAAGGAAGTTCTTTATTAAAATGATATTAAATAATAATGATAACTAATTAAAATATTTAAGGTTCATCTTCCTTGGATGAAGCTGCCATTCTAAAAATAATTGATACTATATAATCCCATCTAAATTTGTTTTACAAACAAATAAATAATGATATGAAAGTTTTGATTTTAGTAGGAATAACAGGTTCAGGAAAAAGCACAATATTCAATCTTCTTTGTGGAGCAAAATTTAAATTGATAGAAAATGAAGATGGAGTTGAAGAATTAGAATTAGAAGAGATTTCTCAGGAATTCTCAGTTATGAAGGGAGGAATGCAATCAGTAACTAAAGAGCCAAAGTATTATTTTAATGAAGAATTTAATCATTTATTGATTGATTTTCCTGGATTTTAAGATACTAATGGTGAATTAGATTAAATTATGATTTAGATGTTATTTTATAAAATTTCTACAATGTCAAAGGTTAAAATATTATATGTAGTGAGACACCCTGAACTACAATTTCAGGATAGAGGATAAGATTTACAAGAATTTATTAGAGCGACATTTAATGAGCAAAGTATTGGTATCGAAAACTTAACATTGGTACTAAATGCTTTTAATGAAGAAAATTTTTCTGATGAAGATGTTAAAAAGTATGTAACAGAATCAATAAACCAATTATATCATAACCCTAATCAGAGTTTGAATATAATAGTTCTTAGAAAAGTTAATGAATAAGATGATATAGTCAAGCAATTGTCTGAGGAAAATAGAAGAAAATTCTGGGAAGAAATAATTAAATCCAAAGAAATAACATTAAAACCTATTTAAATTCTTCATATCGAAAAGATTAGTGCTTATTTAAGTGAAAAAAGCTTCAAATTTATATAGGATGTTTGGATATCCATATAGTTAAAATTAACAGAAAATTTAGAAAAAGCATAATAAAATGATATATCAAAATTATAGAATTTAGGCTCTATGTTTCAAGAATTACCTAAAATAACAAATACTAATTTTGAATAAATATTTTAAAAATTTGAAATTGCTTTAGCCAATATAGCTTAACAATTAGGTTCTTTGGAAGAAGTAAAATAAAAAAGAGAAGAATTTTTAAAGATATACGTATTTTTCTCATAATTTTCAGATTTAATTAATGGATATTCTGAATGCTAGAAGCATTCAAATTTTGCCTCTAATCTATAACAATATTTCATATAGATTATTAATAATAAAATTGACTTCCTAAAGGAGAAATAAAAAGTGGAAAAAACAACAGCAGAGAAGGATTAAGAAATATAACTGAAAAATAATGCTAAGTCAAGAGCAGAATAATAGAGATAATTTAAAGAACAATGCATTTCATAGTAAAGATAATTGAAATCAGAAACAGACTAATTGTTGTAATCTATATCATAGCAAAAAAATGAAAAAGCTGCATTAGAAAATAATTTGGCCCAAATAAGGAATGATTATAATAATTTGAAATAAAAAAGTGAATAGACTCAAAGAGATTTTGATAACAAAATTTGGTAGGAATAGAATAAAAAAACTTAACTATTATCTAGCATAGAGAATATTTAGTCAGAAATAAGAAACTAATCAACATTAATGGTTAATTAATTACAGAAAATTCAAAATGAATTAGAAGAATAAGAAAAAAAGCAAAATTTGGTAAAATCAAAATTATAGGATCTTCGAAATACAAAATATAAATTAGAATCAAATTTATCATCATTAGAAAGAGAAAATTCATAAATAGCATAACTAATAAACCAAAAAGCTTAATAAATACGTGATTTAAAATATAAAATAGAAGATTTAAGCCATAGAAGGAGAAGACATAATAAATGCTAAATCTTTTGAATGATTATTATCTAGATATTTAATTTTAACAATTTGAAATTTATGCAATCATATCGATGAGCTGGTTGTTAAATTTTGTAATTCAATACATCGGAATTAAAAAAATACAATCTTATAAAATAATAATTACATTGTGTATAATACTTTATACTAATTCATTGGAGTCTCCATAAAGTTTGATTTAAATTTTAAATATTAGAATCTAAATTCCTCATTTCTTAAGTTTAATTAGATAATTTAGAATTTTAATTAGACAATTAATATTACAAACTATTAACCTAACTAAACAAATTATCTGCTTCTCTTTCTAAGTTATACATTTCAGTTTTTGATTACTCAGTTCTGTTTTAAATATTTCTCTTTTTCTCATCAAATTCAGTTTGCTATTTTTTAAATTCAGACTATTTATATTCAAATTATTCTTATTTTTATTTATTCTCGCTTTATATTTGTGTTTATTGATTATTTAATCTATAATAGTCATTTTAACTTTTCTATTATAAAGTATAATACGATTAATTCTAACTATTTACTTCAGCCTACTAATTATATTTTTAGTTTTAAACTGTTGTTAATTCTTGTTGAGTTCTATCTTTGTAATATTTTTCGTTTTAGACTGATTATTGTGCTTCCTATGCCCTTTATGATTCAATTTAAAACTGATTTTCTGCTTACTATTTTTATTATATGACATTTAATTTTTCATTTTCTACATATTTTAAGTCTTTCTTTTTCTATAATAATGAAATTTATTGCTTAATTATTTCTAAATTTGTACTACATGATTTTTATGCTAAGGTTTAATTATTTTAACAATTATGATAACCCTCTATTATATCCTGAAACTGGAAAAAGAAAGTAAATATTTTTGAAAACTAACCACTGATAGAACCAATCTCATCTTAACAATTAAGTTAGATTGCAATTTAATGTGTTAAATCGATAAAATTTTTATATTGGTTATCTATATTAGAATTTAAGTTTGAAAATAAATTTACTAACTTCTCGAATAAATTCTAAATAGTATTTAATTAATTTTCTTATAATTTATCAACTTTTTCTTTACATTAATTATTCAATTTTTCACATATGCTATTGTACATCTAGAAATTCTTATCACTTAAATACTAGGTAATCTTTTCACTATGTTATACATATTTTGGATAGAATTAAATATCTTAAATTTGAGTTAATTCTACCATTAATTAATCTCTTTTCTCATCAGAAAAGATTTATTAAATATCTTAAGGAGATTTACACTTTCTTAATACTGATATTTGTTTAAAATTAGATTTAAAACTAACTTATAATTATTTTCTAACACTCTCTCTTAGTGCTTAATCAGATAATTTATCACCATAACAATTAAGCAATAGGCACACCTTTTCAAGATCAACTTCTTATGTTTAAAACAATATTTTAATAAAATCTTAAAGCCCTACACCTCTATCATTAAATCTGGTTTCTGGGTGTCTCACCACATAGATTAATTTGACTTTAGACTTAGAAACAATTTTTTAAAATAACATCTAAATGAGAATTTAATCTAACTCTCCATTTGGGTCTTTAAATCCTGGAAAATCAATGATTAAGTGATTATATTTTTCACTTAAATAATATTTAGGTTCTTTTGTAACTGAATTCATTCCTCCATTCATCATAGCAAATTATTCAGAATTTTCCTTTAATTGTAGTTAGGATCCAGATTGTATTTCCTACCATGTGTAATTCCCTCCACATAAAAAATTAAATACTGTGCTTTTACCTGCTCCAGTTATACCAACTAATATTATAATTTTAGGTTAATCTTTCATCTTTTATTCATATAAATTCATGAGCTTTTGGATACTATCTATTAGCTGTATAAATTTGGAATCATCTAGTAATCCATCATTCATCATACTATTATAATTTAATTTTATGTTTTGTAAAATAAAAAAGGAGATTAATAGAGTTAGCTAATTCTATCACTAATATTATAAAAAATTATGCAATTAATATTATTTTTTAAATTATATTTCAAAAAATACCACAAAAAATAACCTTATTTCTTTTTTTAGCTAATCTCTCAACTTCTTCAAACAATTTAGAGATATCATTATTATTATTTTGTAGCATTTTTAGTAAGTCTTATTTTGAGAGAAGCAAATCATTTTCAAGATTCTTTAACACCTCATTACTTTTTTCCATCTCATTTAACAATTTCTCATTTTTTTCACGCTCACTTAAGTTTTATGTCTAAATTTCTTAAAATTTTGTAGAAAGCATTTCTAATTCATTCTTCATACTTCCATATTGATTACTAAATGTATTAAGTTGGTTATCATAATTTTAATTACTTTATTTTAATTCTTCTTAGAGTTTGTCATTTTCTTCTTATTATTTTTACTAATTGGCCTCTAAAATTTTACTTTAATAGATTATCCCTTGTTGTTAAAGTCTAAATTCATTCATTTCTTTAAGACCTTAATTATAATTATTTTATGTATTTTGATGTAAAACTTATTACTGTTAGAAACTCTATTAAGCCTATGAAGCTAATTGAGCTTGCATTAGACTAGTTTGTTCAGCTTTTTGTCTCTCTTGTAATTCTATTTTTTTTTGCTCTTATACCTCTAAAAGTTCTCGTTATTTTACAAGAAGATCAACTTTACCTTAGAAAATCTTAACAATATTCTCACATTTCTCTTATGCAATTATTCCATTATGCCTTATATCTTCATATCCAGAAATATATTCAGAGTATTAAGCAAAAAAATTATAAATCTTCACAAAATTTAGGTAACTTTAATTTATTTTATTCTAACAGTTTAAAATTTCAGTTGATCTTATCAATTAATTAATAAGTTCTTAAAACCATTCAACCTGACCTTATTTTTAATTTTTGAGTAAAATTGTTAACTATTTTAAATATTTTTCTAATTTTATTATTTATTCATAATCAAGACTTTCAATCTAATAATTCAAATTCTTATCTAAAATTGAACAAAGTTATTCTAGAATTTGCTCACTTTTTTCACTTAAATATGGACTAATTGATTCACTTTAAGGTATATATTAAGGAAATATGGTAACAGGATCTGATTTCAAAAATTATTACAACAGGAATTCTCTTTTTTATGTCGTCAAATATTCTTTAATTTCTGAATTATTTTTAATTTTTCTCATCACACAAATATTTTGAGGTTTGCATCTATAAATCTATTCTAGTTAACCTTAAACATTTAAGATTAGTTTATCATCTGGTAGTTTATCATTATAGCAATTTAGCATCAAACAAATTTAAGACATTTCAAAATTTTATCCTTAAAATGTTTACCTTATGAAATCTTAAAGTTTATTTCCTCTTCCATTAAAGCAAGTTTCTGGATGTTTAATAACATATACGATTTTCACATTTGCGGATTAAACAAATTAATAAAATAATAATTATACAAGAACTTAATCTATATTTCCTTCTGTATCTTAAAATCCTGGGAAATCTATTATCAAAGTATTGTACACTTATGAATAGAAATAATTAGGACTTTTTGTGATTGATTTCATTCCACCTTTTATGACAGCAAATTGTTATGAACTATCTTTGATATTTAAATATTATTAAGTTTCTTAGCCATTCATTTCAAATTCTGCTCCACTCAAGAAATTAAATAAAGTGCTCTTGCCAGCACCTGTCACTCCTATTAGAATAATTACTTAGGTTTATTTAGAATTCTTATCCTAAAACAAACTCACTTATTCAGAAAATCGATTTATTAGATTTAACAGTTCTTACTCATTAAATTGGTTTTACATATTAATAATTATCATAGAAAAGATCTTATTTTGATATAAATTACATGTAATTCTATTATTTTATCAGATTAATTATAATTTATTAATCTCAGAAACATACATTTTAAATCTTTATGTTCTATAATCAATACAAAAATGTATTTAATGTTTCTATCATATATTGTACTTATAGAGTATTCGACAGAATATTATTATGATATTAAAATCAAAATTTAATATATTCTAAATAAATATTTATTGATAATTCTTTTAATTCTTATATTCAAATTACTTTGAATATGGTTTTATCAATTAATTTATCTTAACTTAAATCATTATGCATAATTCTTATTATTATTCAAAAATTATTATCTCCCTTAACATTTAATAGTTAAAATTTTATAAAAAATGAATAATTATATAGATAATATAAATGATTCAAAATTCTTTCCATTTTTAGGTTACCATTACATCATGATCAATATATGGTTTAATTTATTTTGCTTTGGTTCTTAGAGGTTCTAAATTCATTTTCAAAGTTAATAATTTTGATTCGTTAACCGATTTATTAGTCATTGGAACATATTTTATTGATCTTTCAAGTAATTTAGCTTATTGATATTGTTCCTCAATAAAGGATTATGCTCTAAACCTTTGATTTTGAACTTGATATAAATGAACTTTCTTTTTTGCTCTTTAATATTCTTTTTCTCTTTTGCGAAACTCTTTTTCTCTTTCTTCTTAATAATCTCTTAATTTTGATAAGTTTTCTGCAATTTGTATTCTTCTATCTAATAGAATATCTTAAAGATCAAAAGAGGATTGAGACATTGATTTTGAAGGGTTTCTGTAGAGAGAATTTAATTATCGTTTGCAATTTGTTTTGGTATTAATAGAAAGCATATAGTTTATTTTTATAATATTTTGACAATATAATTATTTTATTTATTGAGTGATGGAAAATGAAAATGTTTTTATTCTCTATATTGAAATATATGTTATTTTAAGAATTAGAAAAGAGGGAGCTATTAATATTTATAAAAAATGTATATTATTATTTTATATAATAAATATAATGAAGAAGAGTCTCAGTAATCTAATTCCAAATAGTTTTGTAAAGAAATATTCATTCAGACCACCTGATCCAGCAAAATATACTTTTGAGTTTAGAGATAGGAAATATCATTTTTCTCCAATAATAAAAGGACAGAAGAAACAAGTTTTTAGTTATTATCTTCAGATAGACTCATACATACTAAAGAATGATAAATTATATGTTCCTCTAATTCATTTTTCAGGGTATATGTTAATTTAAGCATAGATTGTAAAATGCAAAAACTGAAGTATCATTATCAAAAGAGTGTTTATTTGATTCTAAGTCATTTTAATATGATACGGAGAAATTAACCAATAGGAACAGGACATTAGTAATATTTTCTCATGCAAATGCAAGTGATTTGGGAGATGTATATTTTTTTGGTGAAAAAATCAGTATAGAATATGGGGTTGATTTCATTGCATATGATTATACAGGTTATGGTATAGGATTTGGATAATATAAAGTTAGTGAATAGCAAACTTATGATGATTTGTAGAATGTAGTTTCCTTTGCTATTAATAAATTAAATTACTCTATGAATTAGATTATATTATGGGGTTTTTCTTTGGGTTCAGGTCCTGCTACAGAAATAGCTACACGATTTGGAGGATTGGCAGGTTTAATCTTGCAAGCTCCAATTGCATCTATATATAGTTGGTTTGGAGAAGGGGATTATGGAGAATAAGATATGTACGTTAATTATAAGAAAATTTAAAATGTTTAAAGCAACATATTAATAATTCATGGAGATTCAGATAAGATTGTTGGTCATGAACATAGTGAGAAATTATATAATAAATATTTGTAACATAATAATAGAGGGAAAATTCAATTAACATTAGTGAAGGGTGCTGGACATAATGATTTATAGTTTTATATTGAGAGAGGTGATGATGAATTGGGGTCATAAGTTTAACATTTTTTAAGGTAAAAAGGAGCAGGTTTTAGTGAGAAAGAGAATTAATTATTAAAGTAATGTTAAGCTAAAGAACATATTCCTGGATAAAATATATACTAATGTAATTCATTGAGAAAGTTTTCATGTTCTTAAGAAATTTAGATTAAGAAAATACATAGTTTACTCTCTTTTTGTACTTGTGATTGATTTTCATTTATTCTTATTTTTTCTATTTATTTAATTGTTTTTGGAAGAAATTCAATTTAATAATTTGTAAATAATGTTTAGAGTTTAAATTTAGAGAATATATTCAATATATAAATATATATATATATGTTATAAATTGGAATGCACATCTGTGTTTGAGTCTATCATTCATCTTTATCGTAAAGTACTTTAAAGATATTTTTAATTTGAGAATGCTAAATTAAATAAGAGAAGAAGATATTTTAATCTATCAAGATAGATCACAAAAAAATAATTCAAATGATATTATTCATGTTATTAGATTAAGAATCTTCTATTTATTATTCTGTATGTTATATTAGTTTTATTTGTTTATTTTTTCTATTAACAAGGTTTGATATTTATTCATCTTCAGAGATAAAAGTACGAATTTCCTCACAAAGCTATTTGAATTATAAAAATAGATACATCTTATTTAATGCTTGTTAATTAATTAATCAAATCTAATGCTCTATTTAGTTCTACATTTAAGAATTTCTGATCCTCAACTAAATTCATTTTCTTTAAATTCTCTTCATCAACATGATTCAATATTGCATCTATATCTGCTTCTAATTCTTTTATATTTTTATCTAAATTTATATTTTCCAAATTAGTTTCTTTAGATTCTTATTAAAATTAATTTAATTAATTATTTATTAGTTTCTATTCTTTATTTACAATTTCCATATTCTCATTTAATTATTAATATTAATCATCCAACTAACCTGATTGTTATTATTATATTTCTTATTTCATTTATATTTGTTATAGATAATCTCCTTTTTATCTTTATTCTTTATTCAACATATCAACCATTTTTTTTTATTATAAAATTACTTTTTCTTTTTTTGTAATCTCAAATTCTAAATCTTATCTTGTCTATTCAAGTTCTTTATTTTACTTGAAATGCTTATCAAATTCCTTCTCTAAAAGTAGATTTTCCTTTTCTAATGAATTCTTTGTTTCATTCATATCTTTCATAGTAGTCTCCAACTCTTATCTCTCTTGTTACAATTAATCTTTTTGAAGCATGATTTCATTTGTTTCCTTCTTTAAAATTGCCAATTCATTTTATCTTATTTGAGCTAATTCCAACAATTATGGATTATTATTAGGTAGTCGTTAATGTAATTATTCCTACAAATATTCCAATTCACTTCTTAATTGTTTTATTTCATTCAAATCAACCTCTGTTTAACCTCTTCCAACCTTTTATATTTTTTATAGCTCCTCCTAAACCTAAGAATATGCATTCTCAAGTCTAGATAGCTAATTATGTAAACTTCCAAAATCTATTTGTCTCTGATGATATTGATACAATTCCCCTTTCAATTATGCTATAATACTATCTTTCTTCTCACTACTCAATGGCTTTTTGTTAGACATTATTAAAATGTCTGATTAATAAATTAAATCTCTCCAGTGTGCAGCAATAGAAACATAAGCCTATTATGATGTGTATTGGTAAATACCTTCAAAGTAAGCTGCTGCATATAATATGCTTCTCGATAAATTCAATAACCTAAAAACTAAAATTGAAGCCAATTTTGATTTCATTCCACTACATCCACAAATATTAGAGATCATAAGTTATTTCAATCAACCAGAAACCACAGAAATCCCTTAAATAAAAGAGACAGACCAAACTATATTTCTAGGACCTCCTTCAAGTGATCCTAATCAACATTACAATAGATCTATTTAGAGAATATGTTCTCAATTACTAAATGAGACTCTCTAAGAAGACTTGGCTGACTTCACAATCGAAAAGTAAGTATTCTAGAATCTCAATTGTTTACTAAAGTGTAAAGGTCTAACTACTGTAAACATATAACCAATTACAATTCCAGTACTTAATAATTATCCCCTCTGGTTTAGTGAAGGATTAATAAAAACACTTGAAACTTATTAAAGTGGAAATCTAGTACCTGCAGAAATTAATTACCTAACAGAATAACAAATCAAATTCATTCATTCAAGCTTAAAATACAAAGATTCTAAGTTAAAATAAAAAAATAGCAATAGAAGCAAAAATGACCAGAATACAGTGTCACCACCAAATAATTTACCTTATGTTCGCTATTCTGAAATGGATACTCAGTAATCCTAATCTTAATAGAACTTTTATTCAACATAAACTAAACCTAGAACCAAAAGTATCCTCGTATCTAATTGGTTTCATTTCAAAACTTATACAAATCTCAGACCCAGAGATACTCCAAATTAAATAAAGAGACATAAGGCAGTATCATGTTCATAAGTAGATCTACAGCCTCCCTTTAGTCCTTAGAAATAGAGTCCCTATAATTTAAAGGCTAGTGTAAAACCTAGATGGTTTGAGCATATTTATTAAAAATGATACTAAATTATAAAATATTTCTCTAAGTTGACTTAAGTAGCCTTAAATCTAAGATATAAGCACATCAATGGGAGATATAATCAATACCAATCTAATTCTAAAATTTTGAATTCAAAAAAAGGGGAATAAATCAAATTCTAATAAATAGAAGAAAATGAAATAAGAAGCAATGAAAGAAATAGCAAAATTTTCAAAGAATTAATTGTTTGATAATCCTTTTAATGCAAAAGATTGATCAAATTATCAGCTTATAATAATTATATTTATGATTTAATTTAATCCCATTAATTTTAAGAAAACATCAAAAGTTCTAAAAAAACCTATATTAATTTTAAAGCATAAGAGAATTAACTTTGTTATTAAATTTTTGTATTAATTTTGGACATAATCTTATATCTAAGTAGAAGATTTACTATTCATTTTAGAATTAATTAATGTTGTAACCAATATTTAAGCAATACAAAAATTCCATTTTACAGGAAGTTCACATTCTAACATTTATAGTCAATTTTAACAATGAAACAGCAATTTCTTTTATTCTATTAAAAAATAAATTATTGAATCCTTACACTAATACTTTCTGAATTATTTTAGATATTATAACTTAGCAAATTAACCGAAAGAAATCAGACAAGAAATAATTAATGTTATAATTCTTCATTTCTATAAGCTGAAAATATAATTATTTTAAGTTTATTAGACTTTTTTGTACGAAGGCAGTGAAGATGAGAAGAATTATACCATTTAATTAAAGATACAGCTCCATCATTAATAGATAAATTTCAATTAAATCAGATTGAGCAATTGCTAATTATTGTTGTGATCAAAAGAACAATATAATTTTTAAGTATGCTGAAAGACTTCTCAAATAAAGGTAGTTTGATTTGTATTTCCGATATTAACTTATCTACTTTTTAGTTTATATTTATAATTTGTTAGCAAAAAATATACAAAATTTTGAAAATCTTCATAATATAAAAGTATTAGGCTTCTAACTAATGTTTTTATTTACAAAACAATGTATAAGATTGGTAAGATGATTGGATAAAACTTAAATAAGATAAGCACTGTGTAAAATTGATTAAACAATAAATAGCAGAGTCTAAGATTGAAATAAATAATTAATAATGATATTCCATCTTAAATTTAAATTCCATATAAGTTATTTTATTGATAGTTGTATTAATTTTATATTGAATATCATTCAGATGTGCAACAATATTAACATTGCTGTCATGTTGTCACATCCATAGCCAGTAGTAGTATCGATAGCCAAAGAAGAATCGAGTAAATTTTCAAGTACTAATGGTGGTTCAATACCTTTTTCTAATCTTTCTCCAATGAATTACATAACTTTATAACTATTCATGGTTTCGAACAATCCATCACAACCAAGAAATAAGAATCTATATATTTACAGTAAATCTTACTTGTCATCCTTATTCAATTTTATCTTTCTTATTTCAGGTTCAGCAATCACCATTTGTTAATTGGCAGGTAAAGGTTCTTATTTGAATTCGAAATCACCAAAAGCACGTGAGACTGAGAGTGTTCCATTGAGACGACCTTCTTCATTAACAAATCCTCCTGCAAATCTGATCCTAGCCAATTCATTACAAGGAAGATGATCTTTTGATAACTCAATAGTTTCATCATCACGCATTAGAAGACAACGAGAGTCTCCTAAATTGGCAACATATAAAGTCTTCTTGACTACCAGAGCTACCACAGCTGTTGAACCTATAAATGTATCTAAAAAATGAATATAGGAATAATAATATCACTTTTAGCCACATTAGTTTTGATCATCTCATCTAACTGTATAAAACAATCATATAAGGCTTAAGTATAATCTTCACCTATGAATGAAGGTTGCTGAACTAAAGTGTCTAGAAAATTATCAGCTAAGTAATTTGAAATCCCAGCACCACCATGTCCATCAAATATAGCAAATAAAGATATATCTTCTTTAAAATCTACTTTCATAATATGGTCATCTTCCATTTAAAGTCTCCAACCTACATTGTAATATTATATACTAACCTTGCATTGACGTAGTATGACATGACAGAATCGCATTCGTCTATGAGTCATGCATTTTTTGGGTGATTGGTTACGATAGAAATTAACCCATTATTTATATTATTTATGCTTTTGGCATCAATTTATCTGCCTTTATAAAGGAAAATTAGAATCATTTTATAACAATATTCAATAATTTTATATTGTGATTTTAATAACAAATTATTATTATTATTATTTAGTTAATCTTTCAAAGTTATTAATATTTTATCTTTTAAACAAATCATCCAACTAAGATCTTTTGGACTCCAAATATCACATACTAATCAGAATATTTAATATTAATGTAGTTATTCTAATATTTTTTCTCACATATTGAATTTATTTCAAATCATTAGAAAAATAAGAATAATTCTTATGATGTAACTCAAGATTGATAGAAATATTCATTAATAAATATCCTCTTAAGAATCAAATATAAAGTATTAAAATAAAATATGGTCAGTCCTTTACAATTATAACTAAATAAGTTTATTTTAAAATAAAATAAATTTTATATGGGAAATGCTTTAAATGATATTGGTGATAATTATGAATTTAAATTCATTCAAAAAGTTTAACATAAAATTTTTGGTTAAATAGACATTCTTGAATGCCAAATTTAAGATTTTCCTGATATAGAACAATATATGAGAGTCATACCTAAATTAACAAATCAAGACTATATTGCTTTCATTAAGAGATTTATTAAATTACAGAATCTTCATAAACATGAATTGAACTCTCCTTTTCTAATTTATATAACTAATAATATATTTGAATGTCCATCACATTCATTATATGATGAGATCTAAATAAAAAGATAGTAAGGAACTCAATTTGCTGAGTCAGAATTATGGTATCTAGCTAGAAATTTGATTGCAGGATACTCTATATATCTTTAAATTCCAGAATTGGTAAAATAAACATAATTAACTCTACATAATATTTTTATAACTAAAAAAGGGCATATTAAGTTAAGTTTACATACTTTGTATTTAATAAATGCAAATAGCTTTAAAAATATATATATTGAAGAATCATAATATAGCCACAAGATTAGCAAGGAAATAGGGTTGATTCTACTTGAAGCTAGTTGTTTATCTTTTGAAGATAGTATTAAAGTTATGGATATGTATTATACTATAGAGTATTCCAATTTTGTTAAGGATATGATAGGAGATACTAAATCATTATAATATTTTCAAAATTATCAAATGAGTAAGAAAATATCTAAAACAATCTATGGAGAGTCATATTTAAAGAAAACTAAAAATTTACTTGGTCAATAGACAAAATCATTAAAATAGTCATAAATCATTGAAACATATCATGTTAAATCCCCTTCTAAAACAGATCCAAATCAATTTGATTAAGTCTCTAAAATTGCAAGCATACCTGAAGTAAATTAAGATTTAGAGCAGGATTAAAAGAAATCAGAATAATTTGATTTCTTTTCTGGTAGAAAATCAACTTAACCAATTCCAAATATATAATCTGAAAATTATTACCAATCTTAATAGTAATCATTACAAATAAATGATTAACAACCTTATATAATCTAATAATAACAAGTTGTGAATCAAACTAATGGTTAATTACCATAGAAATAATCTGTAATACAATAATACGATGTATTAAGTGAAAAATTTAATTTGCGATTTTGGAATGCTATTGATTAAGCAAAAAGATAAGTCTTAATTTATGAATAAAGAAGTAGATAGATATATTGAATTTAATAACATAATTATAATACTAATTCATATTATATTATATTATCAAAAATAAATATTAAATAATTATATATAATTCCAACAAAGATATATACATTAAAATTTATCATGCTATCATATCAAAATTGATCAATGATATGCTAAATATATACATTATTAAAATATTATCTTATTTAAATCTGAATCAATTATCATGCAAAACTATTTCTAATAATTCTATATTTCAGCCGCTAAGGTGAAAACAAAAACTAGTTGTCAATTATGAAATAGAAGTATTGCTTCGAAAATCTTACTGATAATTGTTAACATTTAAGAAGAACTTATATTAGTCTCAAGATACATAATAAATTTATATATCATTAGAATTATATGGATAATTATTATTAAGAGATCCTGAGATGTATAATTAATCAAAGTAACAATTATTTATTCAGTTATTATTAAAGATTTAATGTATTATATTCTTAACATTATGTAGAAATTGATATTATTTCATTTGTATATAATTTGTGAATAGTTAGACTACATACAATTTTAAATAACTTAAGGCATATATAAATTTGATATAAATCTTTGATGATTGTCTAAAACTAACAATATATTAGTATTTAAAATATTAGAATTAAAATAACTTTCAGATTTACATACTTTATTGATAAAGTATAAATAAAAATTTTATTATTATATATTTAACATTATTATTTGTGATATCAATTATAAGAAATAATTTAATTAAATTATTCATTTATCTTCTTATAGTTTGACAATAAAATAAAATGGCAACAATTGAGGATCGATAATATTTTAAGACAGGAGTAATAGGATTTGTATTCATGTATTCAATGTTTAAATTTGGTCACTACATAAACAGTAATCGTAAGACCAAGAATCAAATAAAAAAATTGAAATCATATCCAATAAAAAATGTTTCAGATGTAGTGAAAGAGGTATAAAATTAACAGAAATCAAATATCTACTTTATTGAAGGTAATCCTTAATAAGGATCTCTATATTCAACATTTAAAAAAATTCCAGTAATATTGCGTATTTAATAAAGAACATCACTCTTTTCATGTGATTCATTTTTGGAGCCAAGAATAAAGTTTGATTGGAAAGAGTATAAATATAATTAAAAATATTAGGGCAAGTTTTTCATCTGATTATTAAATAGATAGGCCACCATTTTTTGCTTTGAAGGACAAATAAAATTAAACAGAATGTTATGTATCCATAACAGATGAAACTGATGTTACTACTGCTTTAATGAGTTTTGGTTTCAAGGATGAAAAACGTTCTCTATCATTTGCAGAACATCTTGGAAATTATGCAACAATTTTCTACTCTTCCTTATTCAGAATTTTGGGACCTGCATCCCTCATTTAAGTGCTATTTAGAGATGGATCATTTAGGGGAGTACATATTGGATTTAGAGACAATGAATTTGGTATAAAAGCAGACGGATTATTATCAGTATTAGGATAAGCAGTATATAATACTGATACAAGAAAAATCACAATTGAAAATCCTTTGGCATTAACATTATCTAAGAGTAATTACATTTATTAATTGGAAAAGAAGTTGTAAGAGAATGGAGTGGGAATTAATTTCTGGTTTATTTTGTCATTTCTTAGTGGTTTGTATGTAAGTAGAAGAGTATATTTGTATCACAAAAAACATCCTTAAATATTAAATAGGTTGATAAGGTTTTTCAAAAAGTTATTTAAAAATGAACCTAAAATTGAGGGAAATAAAGTAGATGATCATATAGTCAAGCCATAAGATATTTTACCAGATGAAAAAAAAGCTGAAGCAAATGAAACAGCTACAGCATTTTAGTGATATATTCGTAAGAATTTTATAAAAAAAAACATTATTTATTATTTGATGTTATAAAAATGGGCAAATAAATTTAATTTCTTTAGTGGATTCGTTTTGGGTTTCACAATAACTTGGATGGTACCTAGAAATACCTTTGATTAGATAGCTATGAAATATTATGATATTATGGATGAAAATTGATATAATATATAAAATTGTAAATATGCATTTTTGTTTGTGTAAAAGATTCACACATAATTTCAGAAATAATAAACAATAATTTGTCACAAACTAAAATAAATAATTTTAATAAAGTTTATTTTAGTAATGGAAGACAAAATAACATCCATAATAGCGGATGATAGAATAGATGAAATCTTTCATCTGAATGCTACTAAAGAAGAGTTAATCATAATTTTAAATTACATTATAATGGACTATAAAAAATTCTCAATGACAGATAAAATCTTATTGCAATCATAAAAATTATAGAAACTAACATTAGAAGAATGTATAGAAAATCGTTATGTGTTTATATACTTACCAGGAGTAAAGAATTCTATGGACATTAAAACATAAAAAGAGGTAAGATATACATATGAACCAAAAGAGGGAAAGATTTTGAAAGAAAAATATAGAAATGGACGTAAAACTGAATCAACTGAAGTCACTTATGAATAAATCAATAAAATGTTAGGATCATTTAATCAGAGTACAGGTGCTTTTTTATAAAGTAAACCTAATTTTGCTGAAAGTAGATTTATAGCTCATCTTTTACCTTAAGAAGAGGTTTCTAAAAGGGAAAAGGTGTAAGTGAAAGGTGGATAAATACAATTTGTATAATAGTCAAGAAAAAATAGACCTGCATTTAAAAATTATACTGCAGAAGAAGTCTCGAAACATAATAAACCAGGAGATGTATGGACTGTGTTGAACGGCAAAATATATGACATTTCTCTTTACTTAGATTATCATCCTGGTGGATCTGAAAAATTAATGCTTGGGGCTGGGAAAGATTGTACAAAATTATTTAATTAATTTCATTCTTGGGTGAATGGACATGCTTTTTTAGAATAGGATTATATTGGTAACTTAAAATATTGATAAATTATATATTTTATGATATATATAAATTTCAATAGAGCAAATAAATGACCAAAAACATAGCAACAATAACTGCAGCGATAAATAGTTTTGTTCTTAATGCTCGACTTTCTTGATCTTTTCTGACTTATGTTGCCTTGACTGATAATAAGATTGATTTACTGTTGTTTTCATTGAACCTGCAAAAGTAGTCATCGTTTAAGTAGTATGTACTAAAATCTAAATTTAATCTCCTCTTTCTAAGATTTAATCTAAGATATATTAAATTATGAATTACCTAAAGTCAGAGACATTTGATTAGCAACATCTTTCAATTGTTTTTCTAATCTAGCAATTTTTTCATTTTCTGGATCATTGTTATAATAGTTCTATAAAATTACAAATTATTTTTGATACCATCTTTGTTTTTAAGAATTCGACAAATTAACTTTGCATTCCATAGTTAATTGCTTATTTTCTAATATTTTCACTAAATTTCTCACAAAATAATTCTTTGATTTCTTCTAAAAATGCAAAGGCAGTAGCTTTTGATAATAATGCATCTGCTAAACATAAATAAGTAAAATCATCTTGATTTATATAATGGAAATGATAACTAGTATTCAATCTAAATTTTCTCATTACTTTTATTCATAAACACATGTTTAACGAGTGTTCTTTTTAAGTTTGTCAAATAGTTTTTTTGCTAAAGAAGGGAAATTACTAGTCACCGATTCATAATCAACAAGTGTTACATTGTCTCCTCTTACAATGACGGCATAAATCAAGGACATAGAAATTTAAAATAATTTAATAATGAATATTAGAGGATTCAAGTTCTTAGTGGAAGCCACAATCATTAATGTTTAGATAAGTGTTTAGTTTAATTGTAAAATATAGGTCATTCTAAAAAGAGGTATAACATATCATTCTTTATTAATTCAAAAAGGTTCACAAAAATTGGAAACCCAACCTACTTATGAACTGTAGAAAGGAATTGCCATAATTAATGAGTCCTTAAATTGTAATATTTCAGTCAACTTGGGTGCAGATGGAAAATTTGAAGAGAAAAAAACTCAAATAATTGTCATTCTAGTCACTGATAAAGGTTAAAAGAATGCCGGAATGCATAACTTAAATTTATCACAATATCTCAATTAACAATAATTTGGTATGTATATATTGATTTAAAATTATTAGAATTTTAAGAAATCATGCCTTTAGAAAAATGCCCAGATAAAAATGCTAAAGTTGTAGTTAACTTTAAAATTAAATAGATAGGTGAAATAGATTAAGAGTATTATTAAAAATATAACCTAGATTGGAAATTATAGATTAGTCTCTTGATACTTCATAGATTTCAATTTAAACACCAAGAAAGATAATATAGGAATCAAAGAATGAAAATAGTGGTATAAGTAAGAATAATTATATTAGATAAAAAGAATTAAGATACTGATATAAATAATTAAATTTAAAAACTTAAATTGAAATTAAATGATATGATTGAAAAAGAACATCATCAAGAAATCATACTAAATTATGAATAACAATTACAAGAATAAAATGCAAAATTAAAAACTATTATTAATGAAAACACAATGATTAATGCTTAATTAAAAGCAAAATCTTTTGTTATTGATTAATAAACTAATGAGATTGCTTAATTGAAATCAAAATTAAATGAATATGAATTTGAGAACTAAGAAAATTCAAAAACTCAAAGTAATATTTTAAATGAGAAAAATATTGAATTAGAAAATTTAGTCATAACACTAAAATAAGAAATTAATAATTTGAATACTATTATTTAAGAAACATAATCTAAAAGAAAGGAATCTTTTAATTCAAATGAAATTAATTAGATTGATTAATTAAATGAAGAAATTGAAGGTTTAAAAAAATAAATTAAAGAAAAAAATGAATAAATATAAAATTTAAAAAATTTAACTTCAGGAACAATTATGGCATTATAATAGAGAAATGAATCTTTAGAAAAAAGATTGAATGAATAAAAAGATTTTGTTGAAAAATTAAAAAATCAAGACGTATTTTTACAATATAGAATTAGCAAGCAATTAAAGTTATTTCTAGCAATGATTCAAGTATCTTAGTTGAAGAACTTTAGTCTGCATTGAGTATTAAGAAACATGATATTGAGACTTTACAATAGAAATATGAATAAGAATTGGCAAAGAAAGAAGAAATTGTATAGAATTTATAACATAAATTGGAAGAATCAATGAGAAAGGAACTTGATACTAGTAAAACAAGTTAGGATTCTAAAAATTAAGCGTATTAATTAGAGAAATAAATTGAAGTGTCAACAAATCAGTAAGATAAATCCAAAGTAGAACAACAAATGGCTAGGCTAAGAAGTCAAGTCCAATAATGGCAATCCAAATGGGAAAGCAACCTAAAAGTACTTAGCGATTACAATAATGAAGTCTAACAGATGCAAAGACAAATTGCCGATGTACCATCTTTTATTGAAGATCAAAAAGAACTTCCAGATCAGTTACTATCATTGAAAAGAGCAATATAGAGCAAGCTTTAAGGCTATCAATAGTCATAAATATCCTTAGAGTAGAAAGTTCAATAGTTATAATAAGAGTTGGAAATTTGTTAATATAAATTAAAATTGGAATAAAGTTAATAAGTAATATAATAATAAGTATGGAGTGTTCTGATTCCTAATTCCAACAGTAGATGCATGCTTATAGTGAAGAAATCTAGCGATTAACTTCTGCACTTGAACAGTATAAAAATATAATATTTTCTTTAGATAAACAGATGAATTGAAATTTCTAAGTGAATAATCAGAATAGTAAAAGTAATCAGAATTAGATCTATCGAAACAATTAGAAGAGACTAAATCATAACTGAATAGTGTTAGGTAAAGTATGATGAAATGTAAATAATAATTGGCTGAGGCTTTACAGGAGAAGGTATTACTTTAGGCTAAACAGACAGAATACCAAAAATCAATCAAAGAAAAGAATTAAGAGATATAAAAAGATTAAGAAATAATTGCAGAACTTGAATAATGTAATATTCAAATGGAAGAAACAATTTCTTAAACACTTGATTAATATAAACTATAAAACTAGCAAGTCAAGCAATCTTATGATAAAGAGAAAAAGTTGAGGCAAGAACTCTAAGAATAAATAAAGTCACTTAAAGAACAATTATCAAAATTATAATAAGGAGAAGGAACTCCATCAAAAATAGCATAATAAAGAGAATAATAATGCAATTGTTAAGAATAATTAAAATAAAACTAAAATTATATTGAAGAGTTATAATAATAAATAGCTGAATTATAATTATTTAAATTAGAATAAGGAATACAAAGAAATAGTATTGCATAAATAAGAACAAGTGTATATGCAAGTAAAAGAGAGTCCTAGATTTATCAATAATTAGAAGATTAAAATAAAAAGGATGATGTATTCATTAGTTAACGAAACATTTAATCAAATGAAATTGGAAGAACTAGAGAACTTGAAGAATACATTCTACTTTTAACAAATGAGAAAATTAAAGTATCCAAAGATTATCAAACTGAATTAGAAAGAGTACTCTCAGCCAATGATGAATTGGAAAAAAAATACATTAAATTGTTATAAGAATTAGAGCTTAGTAAAATAAAGATTGGAGATATATTCAATGCTGCAATTGAAATTGGAGGAACTCCTTTAGTTGACAAACTTTAGATAGCATTTGGTATAGAAGAATGAATATTTATATATAATTAATGAATTAATAAATAGTCATACCCAAATCAATTTATTTCAAGGAAGGCTCATATTATCTCGTTATCAACGCTAAACCAAATTCCAAAGTAAGTTAAATTACAGGTATTTCTGATGAGACTGTTGATGTTAATATTGCAGCACCTCCAATAGATGGAGAAGCTAATGCTGAATTACGTGATTTCATTGCTTAGACCTTAGGAGTTAAGAAAACAGCTATATAAGTCTAAAAAGGAGGTAAGGGAAGGAATAAGCTTATTTAAATTGACAGTAAGTTCAAAGATATAAATGAATTTTATGAGAAACTAAAATAAGGATTGTGATAATAATAACATTAATTTTGCAGTAAATATAATTTTCATAATAAATTTCTTATTATTTATAGTAAATCCTTATATTAACTCATACATTATTTGTATTATTTATATATTTATATAAAATTATTGTAAAATTTAACAAATGCTTATACTCAATTTAAGAAGTTTAATAATAATTATGATTTGACTTATTAGATACTTAAATTTATCACAATTTGATAAACTAATAAAAAATAAGATTCTAATTAATATGCTGAATATACTTAATTAAAAAAAAGAGTATTTTCATTCTGTCTAATAAGGTATGAGGTTGTTCTAAAATGTTAAAATATATTTTCAGATTTACAATAACAATTGTTATTTCTTAAGTCACATATTTTGTTATATGTTATTGATTAATAATTCATTATTTATTATTAAATACCGCCAATTTCTAATGAGCACAATAAGTAGAGAAGAACATGCTAAGAAAATGAGATTAACTTTATCAGACAAACATATATGTAAACCTGATGGAATGATTAATCATTAATATTTCTTAGTAAAAAAAGGCTAATATTGGGGAGAGGAGAAAATTCAATTTTTAATAGATTAATTAGAAAAAGTTGGAGTTGGAAATTGGAAGTTAATGTAAAAGGGACTCTTAGAATAAACTGTAAAGTTATTAAATAGATTTGTAGAGTGAAATTGAATTAGAATTAAGGACCTGTTTATTATTTAAAACTACAGATATTTAACCATATATGGATAAAAATTTCACAAAAAATGAAATAGATTTAATTGCCTAGTAGAATATAGAAAAAGCTTAGTAATTAAGTAAATTGAAATATGGAGTTTTGGTTGTTTGATATTTTATTTATATTAAGAATATACGATGTTTTTAATTTACTTCTCATTTTTTTGCATACTTTACTTTGAGTTGGCATTCAGGAGTGATTTTAAAATTGGTGAGTCCTTTTAATGCTACAGTAGCTTGGTCATCATTTTAATATTCAATAAAGGCCAACCCTCTTGCATTTATTAACTTAATTAATGAATAACCAGGATATTGTCTAAATAACTCAGATAACATATTTTCGGTAACGAATGGTGGTAATGATTCTATCAATAACACATTATTAACTTCTCCTTAAATGAAAACAGTATTATTGTTCAATTTGTCTTCTAATTTTTTTAATTTTCTCTCCTTTACCAAATCTGTTGGCAAAGTTGGTTGCAATTCTTTTTATTATTTCTATTTGTAATAAAATTTGCCTTCCATTCTATCAAAAATTACACTCTTCTTATAGGCAAATTCAATAATCTAAATAAATTAACAAATATACTAGAGGTTTCTCATACACCATCATTCCAGATAAGGCTGATTTGGCATTTGTGGCATAAGTAATATTTTAAAATACAATAAAAGCTTGACCTCTTAATTTTTATGTTTTTTTCATTACAATCTATAAGACTTCTCCAAATTAAGAAAAGAGAGTGTATAACACAAATTTTAAGTCTTCCAATTTAATTTTATCATTCAAACCAGTTACATATAGTGTTTCTTTGGGTGCTGAGTCCTAATTAATTTATTGAGCAGGATGAAGATAAGGCTAATTCATTTAATAAATCAAATTTATATATATTATCAAAGTTCACATACAAACTGTAATTATTAGATCAGAATAAAATATAATAAGAGTATCCTTATAAAATTGTTGTACTATAAAGTTCTTTTCGTTAATCTTTAGTGCATTCTTAAAGTGAAATCCCATTTATATATAATAACTTAATTTTCTATAGATTATGAGTATATTTGATTGATAATTTCAATAATTTGAATCCCAATTTTGATCTCTGGCTTTTTCTTTTTTATAAGGTACGCCGACTGAATTGATTTCCTTTTATGCCAATTTATTATGAATAACAGCTGAGGAAATATCTTTTTCTTAAATCATTCTAGATTTCTTGGGTAAGAAAGGAGGTTTCAGTTCTTTATCCATTAATTTATCCTAAAACAATATATAATGATAATTACCCAATCAAATTTATCAAACCAAGAATTAGCTTTAAGAGAAGCATAACCTCCACCCAAACGTGCCTCTGGTGTTTTTGATAACAATTACTCTATAAATTTTTTTGCCTTCTTGTCTTTCATAAAATGTGGAAATGTTATTATTTTTTTTTGAATTTCTTCATAGATTTCATAAGGATCATCAGCATCTTCTGCATAAGGTACTCCACCACACATAAATTCATATAAACAAACTCCAATTGACCAAAGATCAACAGTAAATGTATAACCTTTTCCTGTAATAATTTCTGGTGCCATATAATGAGGAGTTCCAATAATAGTATATGTTCTAATTGATTTCTAATTCAAAAACTTTGCTGTACCCATATCTATCATTCTTAAATAACCCTTAATAGTTTTATAATTAATAAGATACTTTTTCATCAACCATTATGTTTTCTGGTTTGATATCTCTATAAATAATTTACAATTTATGTAAATATTCTATACATATCAATAAGGAACCAATATAAAATTAGGAATCACTAGTAGTCAATAATCCTATTTCTCTTATAGCATCAAATAATTCCATTCCCTTAATAAATTCAACCAAAAAATATATATAATTCTAATCCTTCATACTTTTATAGAATTGCATTAAGAATGGAAAGTTAATAGTTGATAAAACTTATTTTTCTTACTAAAATATTATATAACATTATTCATTACAGATAAATGTCTCTCTAAATGTTATTCAACAATCTAAGCTTTACTAATACATTTTAATGCATATAATTTTTCTTCTTAAGCTGTTCTCACTAAATAAACATTTCCAAATTATCCTTAACCTAATTTCTTTATACAAATTAAATTATCTAATTTTAAATTAGAATAATCTTTCTTTTAATATACATTAGTCCTATTTAAATACTTTTATTCATGAGAATTTTCATTCTTCTATATCATCTACTCTACACTCCCCCCAATCATATCAAAGAACATTTTTATTTCAAATTCTGCAATTATAGATTCATCAGTTTAAACCTAAATTGTTTCTGATAATTTATTATTTTAACCCTATGATTTCAAAAACTATTCTCCAAATATTTTGCCTTTACCCAATACTAATTGTTTTGAGGGCATCTAAAGACCTTATAATTACGAAATAAAGTGTTACTGTAGCTATTTCTCCTTCTAATATTATATAAACCTTAGTGCAAGGTTAGCCTGTTTTTATAATAATTTCATTTTTCTCATAATGCACCTATCTAATATTTTATAGAATCTTCTCAATCTAAATTGAAGTTAGCTTTCCCAACAAAGGACTCTATTACAAGGCCCATTTTTAAGTATTTATATACTTAACAGTCTATATTTTTTAACCTAATATTTTCTAAATATCATCCTTCGACAAAGACAGACATCTAACTTCTTCCTCAGCTGCCTTCACTGTAGCAGCTCTTTAACAACTTTAATACAAAGCAGCTTCACCAAAAGATTCTCCAGCAATCATTTAAGAAACTTCTTTATCTCCCTTTATAATAGCTACCTTTCCTTTTTTAATAATATAAAATGAATTGGCCACATCACCTTCTGATACTATGATTTCTCCTTTCTTAAACATCAAAGTAATTAAAACACTAGAAATTGCATCTCTTTATTCTTCTGTTAAAAATGCTTGAAAATTAATTTAATAATTTTACAAAAAAATTCAACCTTCTTCAAAAATTCTCTATTTTCATCATAACTTCTCTGATTTTGTTATTCTACTACTTTCCTAAATGTATTTCTATCTATAGCCCAAAATGCACAATCTAATAAATTACATATAAAGTATATATATACCTCCAATAGTTTTGACACTTGCACTTCTAGGAGCATTATAAAGCATAGCTAATTCACCAAAAGCATCTCCACTTTTTAGAGTTTTTTTAAGTTCACCATTAATTATAATTTGACATTATCCTCTCTCAATCAAAAAATATGAGCTAGCCTTATCTCCTTACTTGAATACAAATTGACCATCAGGAACAGTACAATAAAACATTTATTCAACAACATATTCTATGTCACTTTAAGGTACAGATTTAAAGATGAAATGTTCATTGAAGGCATTTAACATTAACTAGTAATCAAATGGAGATTTATTTTTATCTAGCTTCTGAACATTTTCAAAAATTTCAACTGTATCTGATACTGCATTAATTTTTGCCTATTTCTTTTTATCACCACGTTTTAACTAATGTAAAGGAATGATTAATTACTTCAATTTATTATACTTCTTAAACTTATTAATCTTCATCTCCATCCTCATCAATTTATTTATGAGTAGTTTTTTTGGATACAGTGGTTCCATTCTATTGAGGAATTGTGATGGTTTCACCTTTTTTAATTGCGTTCTCACTTCTAGCTGATATAAGCTCCATGTTCTCAGAAGCAAATTATTAACAACGACATACATTTCCCATTTTTTAAATAAATTACAATAAAAAATCAATTTTTCTTACACTTTATGAAACATAGTTTCTGTATTACATCTTCCATACACTAAATTATTTGATAAACAAATAATAAAGTGACTCCAATTCCTTAAGTTATTGTTTTTTTAATATTCATATCTTATCAGAAATTATAATTAAGATTTTCATTTAATAAGTACATATAATATTTATGATTGTATTTATTTAATTGTTAATGCCAATTAAATTTGAAAGTACATTTAGAAAAGATTGACTGTTAAAGAAGTGGCTATTTCATAAAATATTATATAATAAAGTAATGTATAGCTATCGATATAAAAAGGGTTAAGTATAACCAATTAGATATTATCGATAATAATACATTTTATGTATTTTTTTGTTATAATATTAGTCTCAACTTCCTCTATCTTATTGTAAAATATATTATTATTGTTTATAAAAAAAATAATAATAAAATTTAATTATATATAATTATAATAATTTAATTAATGTTTTTTAGAAAGGAGAGAGTGAAACTTCATGGTAAAACAAACTTTGAATATCGATCTTTGGGTAGAAAAAGACCTGATGATGCACCAAGATTAGAGTTTTTGTCTACTGCAAGAGAATAAAAATTTGATGAAGTAATTGCAAAGAGATTAGCAGCTACAATCTAAAATCCTCTTTCTCAATCTTAAGAATTTTATAATAGTGCTCATAAAACTATTAAATAACATCCTTAAGTAAGTCGACCTAGGTAAATTGTATTAAATAAAATAGATTTGCACATCTTGAAGAAAAACCAAGACGAAAACCAGTTTGGGTTGGTGATTCTTATTTAGTGTATACAGATGTTGATGGGAGAGAATAATAAAGAACTCATCAGGATAGATCATAATCAAGTAAAAATAATTTGTATTTTAGCTAATCAAAAGGCTGATCTTATCTAAGCAAAAAGAGATGAACATGGTTAAGCAATATAGGAAACATAATTGGTGGGAATGGAGGAATATGCAAAGAATACATTAGAGGGAAAGGTTGATTTAACAAAAGTAAAGGAGATTAGAAGAGCTATTAGAAGGAGATATGCAAATCGTAAGAATTTTTAGAAGATTTTTACACTTTGGGATGAAGAAGGAAAAGGCAAAGTTACAGTGAAAAATATTTATCATATGATTAAAAAATTAGGGTTAAATATGAATCTAGATGAAGTTCGAGTATTAGTAGCAAGTGCTGATGAAGATTACAGTGGAGATTTGAATTTAGATGAATTTATGAATATGATATTTAATGATAATGAAGCATTGAATGTTGATTTAGGAAAAATAAACACTTTAAATGGAGAACAGGAATAATTATTATTAGAAGGAGAAGATGATTAAATTTAGGATGTATTAAGAGAGAAAATGTAAGTCTAAGCTGAGAACAGATAATTTAATTAAATGAATTTGATATTAAAAAATAAAATATCTCTATTGAATAATGCCTTTTAGGAATTAGATCCATCTAAATAGGGACATGTCAATTTTGAAAGATTTAGCGAAGCTATTTAAAAGTAATTCATTATATTCATAAATTTAGATTACAAATATCTGAAAAGATTGTTAATGATGAAATAATAAAGAAGTTTTATGATAAATTTAAAAAGGATGAGTATTAAATTGATTATAGGAATTTCTTAAAACATTTAAAAGAATTTGAATTACAAAGCTAATATGTATAGAAGGAAGAGAAGAAATAGAAACCAGTTATGACTATCTCTTTAAATCCCTTATTATAAGAAGAGAAAGTTCATATTTTTGATTGTACAAAAATCAATTCTCATCACTTAAATAATTTAAGGTTAAGGGCAACAAGAATGATTAAAGTATTGTAAAGATATCTACCTGAAAAAAATTAATTTGTTGACTAGATACTCAATCCTCTCAAAGAGTAATATATAAATGCACCAGATCTCACAAATTAATTATAATCTTATCTATCTAATTGTGGAGAAAAGATAGATACTAAAGATTTAGGGGCATTGTTATCTATAATTCAATATAACAATTTATAAGTTCCAAAAGATATGGTGGGTTTTTATGTATATGAAGAAGGAGATGATGATTTTTATGAGAGATGCTCTTAAAAGAGAAAAGGTCCTGCACCATTAAATAAAGCTGTAGAATTAACTCTACCTGCTTAAGATACTTAAAAATCTTCATTCTATGATCCAGGATTTGGTCTATCATCTTTATCTAATAAATTTTCACCTGAAATGGGTCAAATGTTATAAAAAGTGGAGTAATGTATTTTTAAAGCCAGTGCTAGATAATATGATGTCTATAATTCATTTGATAAAGATAAGGATGGTAAATCTTGGTTCAATATTAGGTTTCATATCTCATGAGGATTTAAAAAAGAAACTCTAAGAGTTACATATTTTATCAAATAATGAAGAATAATTACTTATTCATTATCTAGATCCAGAAAAGAAGGGTTCTGTTAATTTTTAGGAATTTTCATCTAAATTGTATCCTGGAATGACTTTATTTGATAGTAAAGGATGTGTTGGGGTAGTACCTTCTTTATACCCAGCTAAAGAAAGAAATGAAAATATGAAGACTAAATTACCACAAATAACACGATCTTTTGAAGATACATCATAGAGTATGTAATTATTAAAAGGGGCAACTCGTTTTGGGGCAACTCCATAACATAAAAATACGTTTTTAAATGTTTAAAGACCTCCTTAGGATTCTGCTCTTTTTTTAAATGAAGATGGAAGATTTGAAAAGAATGCTCGTTTAAGGTATTTGAGAGAAGATTAAGAGAAAGAGAAGAATGTTTATGAGAATAAATTAAATAGAATTCGATAACATTAGAATGAAATTCAGGAGAGAATTGAATAGAACTATTAATTGTCAGTATAGAAGGATAGTGAAAAGTGTAAGGTCAAAGGATTAGCAGCATGGAGTTATGAATAAAGAGCTCATATGTAAAATGAATGGAAATGATATAAATATATATATATTTTTTAAATACATTTTAATATTATTTGATATAGATTTAATAATAAGATTACATCTAGTTCTAATTTCAAATTACTATGATAAAAAGTAATAGAATGATGGATGTAAATGTCCCTTGATAAATATCAGTTAATACAGGTTCATATATTACTTATGATTTTACACATTTTTCACATTTAGAAGTAGAAGTATTCCATTAATATGTATAAAGACTCTTAGAATAACATCTACTTTATGCAAGTTTGTATGGTTCTCCTTCAGTACAATTACTTTAAGTTTCCTAAATGCATACAGTAATTAAGGTTTCATTAAAATTCAAAATAGGAGAACAATTAGGACTATTATTACAATTTATGGGTTTACAAGATGTAATATCAGTATCATTTTTTTTATCATAACCAAAAAGGCAAACCTTAGATTTTTTAGAACAAGCAGTATAACTATTATTAGCATCTTCACATTAAGACATTAATGAACAAAGTTTTCCATCAAAAATACATACACCATCAATTCCATCAGATTCACATGCTGTTTAAGTAATATAATCAGAACATTATTGTTTTTAAAGACATCTAATACCATCAGAAATACAATCAGATTTTAATTTAGAACAAGCTTCAGTTGTTTTTTCCAAATAATCTAAACATTCTTTAACCCGACACTATTTTGTACCAGAAGGTCTATTTAAGGGAAAAGTAAAAATGCATGGTCCTTCAATACCTTCAAAACACGATTATTCCAAATAGTTTGTACATTTTTATTTATTAATGCATTTAGTTCCATCAGTAGTACAATTTAGCAAAGGATTGAATGAAGAACAATATTAATGTGTCATTAATGAAACTAAAGGAATATCAGGACATTATTAAAGTCTGCAGACAGGTTATTCTAATGATTCATCCCAAAAACAAGATCCATCCTTTCCAACTGAATTGCAAGCGATTTTAGTTAAATAGGATTTACAATTTGAAATTTCAATACATTTTAAACCATCAGAAGTACAAGTATTTGAATAATATTAACAGTCTTCCTTTGTACTTCCAAGGATGTCAGAACATTATCTAAATAGTTAACATCTTTGCATTTAATCAGATTATCCAATTACCCATCCACAAAGACCATCTGTACCCATATTACAACTTATAGTATTATTGTATTAAGAACATTTAGAAAAGGATATACAATTTTCACCATTGCTAGTACATAACTTAGAATAGAGTTAACATTCTGCAAATGTAGTTTTTTTGATATCTAAACATGATTAAAATGTAATGCAAGTATTAGTTTTAGACATCCAAAGACATGGATGGCCTTAATAATTTTATAAACATTTAGATTTGATATTAAGACTTTCACAAGTATATAGTTTATGAGTGCATCCTTAACCAGCTGTTACACATTATGAAGATATTGATTAACAAAGTGAATCTTCTGTAAAATATACAGGTGCATCTTCACAAACTTTGTCTCGACAATTATTAATTTCCCAAACACATTTTTTTGAATATCCTAAAGAAATGGCATTTAGACATGTTTGCTTATTGAAGTATTTATTGCATTGATTAATTTCTATACATCCATTACCTGTTGTTGTACAATTTAGACTCAAAGTTTAACAATCTTCATGTTTTTTTAATAGAACACTTGCATCTGAACAGATCCAATCTCTGCATTATTAAGTTAAATTATTCCAACTACATTTCATATTGGCATTATTTAAACATTAAGAATATTTTGTGATTTATTAACATAGTTTTGTATTATTTAAACATCCATCAATATATTAACAATCAGATCTTATTTTACATAAAGTTTTTGAGACTAACATTTCACATTTATCAACATCAGTACATCCATATCCTGTAGTTTTACATCCAGTTTTAAATTAATTACATTTTTCATCTGTATCATAATTATTTGGTGCATCTATACATAACAATCTTTTACATTATTATATAGTATTATCAATACCTTTACATGGTTTATCTAAAGCATCAAATAGTATACATGTATTAACACTTCCATAAAATTATGAACAATTACGTTTAGTCAAACATTAAAATCCATCACTAACACATCCTTCCAAAAATGAATTACATTCTTTATCATTTGTACCTCTTGACATATGACTACATTCTCTATTTATACATCTAGTTTTAATAGTAGCTTCACCATCATTCCAACATAATTTTGTACCTTTCTCACCTTTGAATCTACTACATTAAGCTTAAGTTCCAAAATAACTAGAACATGGTTATGTATCTTCTATACATCCAATTCCTTTACTAACACAACCTGACATAAATATATTACAATCAAAATCAGTAATAGATTTAGAATTATCTGAACATTATCTATCTTTACATATTTGAATATCAACAAGACTATCTGAATAACATAATTTTCCATTTCCTTTAAACTTAGAACATTTTTCAAGATTTCCAAAATAACTATTACATGGTTCTAAAGAAGATATACAACCTTAACCATTAGTTACACAACCATCCATAAATGAATTACATTCAATATCTGTAGTAGATTACTAATCATGAAAACATTCTCTAACTGAACATTTTGTATTTATAGCTTATCCTCTACATTTCTTTCCATTACCTATAAATTTTAAGCAACTAGATTAAGTTCCTCTATAATTATTACACTATTTGGTTGATTCTATACATCCTTTCCCAGTAGTTTTGCATCCTTTTAAAAATTGATCACATTAAAGATCATTCACAGCTGTCTAATTATCTGAACATTTTCTGACTCTACATGTTTTATTACTATTGTTTTAATCTTAAAAGCAACTCTCACCACTTAGAGTAGTTACAATTAGACATTATTAAGGATTATATCCAATATATTATGAGCAATAAGTCTAAATATTAATGCATTTGATTCCATCATATGTACAATTTGGAATATACTTATTATCTACAATTTAACCAAAATATTTTTAACATACATCTTAATTATAAAGATTCTATTTATTAGAACATTCTTTCTTTATACAATTATTATCCATCCCTTAATTATTTCTAATATCATACCAACATTAGTTATTGTTAGCATCAGTTAATTAAGAACATAATTAACTTGAACCTAAATATTAATAGCAATTCACCATTGCTTAAATACATCTAGTACCATTATATCTACATGAAGGTAAATGCTTTTAACAATTTTCTATTGAAGCATCTTTAATATAATCATTACATGTTGCATCAATACAAATAGTACTTTAACCTTAATACCAACAAGACTAATTAGTTTTTGTTGTAACTGATGTACAAGCTTCTTTAGAAAATCCAATATATTGTTAACATGTATCTTTTACATCTTAACATTTAATCCCATAATATCTACAAGTACTTAAATGATTAACACATTCCTCAGGAGAAAAGAATGGTAAATTATCTGAACAAGTTCTGTTTACACAAGTTAAACTTTTATCTTTATACCAACACTTCTCTCCTTTTTTATTTGTGACTTCTTAACAAGCACTCATAGTAAAATTAACATATCCATTACATTCATCCTATTCATCAACACATTTATTGTCACCATCATATCTGCATGTCTTTAAATGACTATTACAAGTTGAAATTGATGGAGATTCCACACTATCACTACATTGTCTATTTTAACATGGATCATTATTATCTTGTTCTTTCCAACAATCAGTTAAGAATCTACACTCACTTCTACTTAATGTTAAATAATCAGAACATTTATTCTATTTTTTAGCACATCTGATTCCAGTATAAATACAACTAGAATCATGTTTTAAACAAATTTCAGTTGAATATGCTACTAATTCCTCTGAACATGTTCTTTCTTTGCATTTTCCATTAATATCAGACCAACATCCTTTTCCTTCTTTATTTTTTGCATCTTTACATCCCTATACAGTAAAACCACTATATGTTGAACAACTATTTTAAACTTCTTCACATTTATCAATTCCATTAAAAATACAGTTTTTTCTATAAGATGTACAATCCTATTATGATTAAACATTTATTGCATCATTACATTTACGATTAGTACAATATAAATCTATCTCTCCATAAGTACATAAATCACCATTCAAATTAACAAGAATTTAGCATGATTCTTTTGAATATCCATAATAAGAATCACAATTATCTTTTTCAATACAACGTCCACCATCAAAAGCACAATAAGATAAATATTCTTAACATTCTGTCAAAGATAAAGGATTCTATACATCTGAACATTTACGATCTTCACAATAATCTATTCTTACACATTGTAATCCATTTCCTCTATAATGTGAACATTCATCCTCACCCCCTTCATAAGTATCACAAGTTAATTATGGATCTTAACATCCTTTCTTATTAAATACACAACCTTCCAAAAATTTATTACATTCTTAATCATTCTATGCATCAATATTATGACTACATTATTTATCTACACATTAACTTGGCAATCCTTAATAATACCAACATTTCTATCCATTTCCAACAAATTTAGAACAATCATCAATAGAATTTCCACCATATTATGTGCATGGAGCAGTAGATATTATACATCCAACTCCTTTAGTTACACATCCAGATTTAAATAAATTGCATTCATAATTTTCTAATGCATTCTAATTATCATAACATTCTAAAGTACGGCAATTTCCAGTAACTCCTAGATCTTGTGAGCATTTCTTATTTAAAGAATTGCACTATTAAGAATCTCCATAAAATTCCTTACATTCTGCATTTTCATTAACACATCCATATTTTCCTGTGAATTTACATCCTTCTAACGAGTCATCACATTCTTTTTAAGATTGAGCAAATAAAGTATCTTAACATACTTTTGAACGACACTTTTTGGTAGCAGAATCATAAACACATGGGATTTTACCATTATTACCCTTATAATGTAAACATGTATCTTCATCTCCAAAATATTCTTCACAAGGTGCTTTTATATCCACACAACCCTAACCATTTGTAATACATTAAGGAAGAAAATATTAACAATTTGTATCAGTTCTATATTCCTAACCTGCATGTTTACATTATTTGTCAACACAATTTTAACCATCCCAAAAACATTCAACAGTTGATGAATGTCTTAAACACATTCCCTATGTTGGAAAATACTTACATTGATTAGTCACACATTATTCTGTCCATTAACATTTATCACTAGCCAAACAAGTTATCTTTTATAATGTATTTGGACAAGTATCAGTATTAACACATCTAGTTCCATTACTTAAACAATATGATTAAACTTATTTGCATTCATTATTAGTTTTAAATTTACCATTCTCACAAGCATTAACTTCACAATATCCATTTTATCCTTATGTGCATTTACCATCTAATCCTATATATCTATTACATGTATCAGTATCACCTTTATATTTATTACAATTCATCAAAAATTTAGTACATTCAATTCCATTAGAAATACATTTATCTTAATATTACTAACATTCATTATCAGTTGATAATTAAGCATCAGAACAAATCCTAACATTACATTATTGAGATTCCTCTGTATTTGAACCTGTGCATTTTCCATCTGCTCCTATTCTTTTATCACATTATTATTTAACACCTGTATATTAATTACAATTCAAAAGAATAGAAACACAACCTATCCCAGTTGTTTTACATTTAGATGAATATGATTTACACTCTTCATCTGTTGAATATTACTTTGGTGCATTTTCACATAACCTTGCTTAACATTTACCCTTCAATCCTTCTTCACATTTTCCACTATTTCCTATATATCTTAAACACTATTCACTATCTCCTGTATAAGTAGTACATGATTTCAATGCTTAATCTGTACATCCAATACCTGTTGTTCTACAACCCTTTCTAAAAGATTGACATTATTGATCTGTATAATATGTCAATGGAGCATTTACACAATCTTTAGATTAACATTTATTATCTTTTGATTCACATAATCCATCACTTCCAATCATACCATCACAATCTTTATCATATAAATAACAATTCACTCTATTTATTACACATCCTTTCCCATTTGTAACACATCCTTTAATAAAAGAATTACAAGCATCATCTGTACTCAAAATCTCAGAAGCTTCATTACATGTTTAATCTCTGCATATAGTTTTTTCCCAAACACATTTCTTTGATCCTGATGAACTTATCACTGTACTACATAGATACTCATTTTCATTTAAATAACATTCTCTTGGTATTATACATTATATTCCATCACTTGTACATTACATACTAATTAATTAACATTCATTATGAGATGTATAAACATAGCTAGCGCATCCACTAAATTAAATACATTTTTTATTGTAGTATGCGCAACCTATTCTGTTTATACAAACCTCTTATATTAGATCTTTACAATAAACACTCTCTGGTTCAATCTCACTTATTTATATTTCTGTTTTCTATTCACAAGAATTATTCAACCATTAACATTTCTCATTTTATTTACAATCATTCTCTGATTTCAAATCTGTACATTAACATACCTCTGATACTTTTATTTTACAGTTAACTATTAACATGAAACTTAGAAGAAATAAATGACACAAACTATTACTCATTTCAATTTAAATTAATATTTATGAAAAGAAGAATTGTGTAAATATTGGGAGTCTAAGGATATCCCCAATTCATTTAAGAACAATTTCAATAGCATTATCAAAAATTATTGTTTGTGTAATCTTTATTATACAATTAGAGACCATCAGAAAATACACTACATTTACAAAATCAACTTACTTTATGTATATTTCAAAATTATCACTAATTCTAATTGTTAAAAAATTCCATTCGAATTTTAAAACACTAATAGATCCCTCATTATGTAATAGGTATTGGATGTCCTCCTGTTGATGACACTTAAGAATAAGAGGTACATATATCATTTTAATAGTATCTACAATTCAATGTTATTCTTATTGATTCATTTTCATTATAATTTTGTGAATTAGAAGAAATTGCTTAAGACAAACCAATAGATTTAGCTGAATTAAAGGATTTCAAAAATTCATAAAAATGTTGTATTATTTCTTGAATTTTTATATAAATTTAATTTTTTGTTTAACAAAAATGGACCTAGAAAAATACTTAGCGCAATTTCCAAATTCAAATACAAATCTAAATAAGTTTATTTAAAAAGATAGCCTCAATCTATAATGTACTTACATCCCACCTATAGCAATACTTCATAAACCATCATAAAGAATAGATTTCTCAGATGTTATGAATTTATTGCAAAATTATCAAAACTACAATACACGAGATTTTAGATAAAGCCATCTTGATTTCGATTAAAAAACTTGTACTTATTATAATCTAATTCAGTTTATGTTACAATTCATGATGAAAAGAAATCTATTTTGAAAGACGGTGATGATAATGCCATAGTTATTATTAATTCTTAAACTATCATCACAATTGGAATTGTAGATTAATTTTCAAAGTGTAAAAAATAATTACTCTAAACCTTATATCTTTTTGATAAATTGAAAAATGATAATTATAAGTAATTGTTTTGATTCATTATTTTAATATATTTTTTTTATTCTAAATTAACTCATACTATATTTATTATTCAATTTATCTAATGATATAAAGTTAACCTAAAATTGTAGTAACTTTTATAATATATTATAAATAAAGTATGAATAAATTAGCAGGAGAAAGAATAATACAATTTAATAATCAGAGAATACTTATATCCTTTTTAAGTAAAATACTTTTAAGGATATTTATGTTTAAGAATATCATTAAACTTTATATTCAACTTAATAAGTAAGTTTGAATAAATAATTAAGTATAAAATTATCATTATATATAATATTGTTTCTACTTTGAATTGTTTTAAATAGTTTTTTTTATCTTTTAAACTTTATTTAATCAATTACAAATTTTACATGTAGTAATAAAAGTTGAAATCTTTTAAGTACAAATATATTGTATAGATATATTTATTGATAAGGATGACAAAGAAATCAATAAATTTTCTTTATTCAATAAGTGAAATTGAATTATATATTAATAAATTCCCAAAATATTATGTTGGGAAATTTGGGTGTATAAATATGCAGAACAACTACTAGCCAGTTGTCTGCATAAGATCTCGACTAGACCTACATCATTTAAAGGCATGTAGGATAAGGAAAATATGGGTGATTTAATACTCTATTAAGTAGATAGGTCTTTAAGGCTCAAAACAAATTGAATAAGTAGATTGTTGCCTTAAAAAAAATAAAGCAAGAGAAAGAGGCCAATGGAGTAAAATATCTTTAAGTAATTAGTTTCCACGAACGGCTATGAGAGAAATTCATTTGCTTTCATCAATGAAGCATTAAAATATAGTGAGTTTTCAAGAAGTTGTCGTTTAATCTAGTAAGGAAAAAGCAGTAATTATGGTAGAGAACACTTATTTGGTCTTGGAATACATGGACACAGACTTACATAATCTTTTGTAGAGACGAATAGTATTTAGTTTAGATTAAGTTCGATGTTTGATGTATTAAATACTTGATGCTCTTTCTTATCTACATTCTAGGAATGTATACCATAGAGATTTGAAGCGTATCCACAACTATATTTTAAAGCTAATAACATACTATACAACGATAAGGGATAAGTAAAGATCTGTGATTTTGGAATGGCCAATGAATATTCAAAAAAGAGACCATAAACAAAGAGAATATTGGTTCCCCAATACAGAGCTCCTGAAATCTACTTGGGTGGTGTATTTTGCTTCGTATTTAACAAGAATAGTAGTACGATTGTTCGGTTGATGTGTGGTCAGCTGGCATCCTCTTTCTTGAGTTAATTGTAAAACAAAGTCCCTTTATGTTGGCAAAATCAGAATCTCAATGTTTTTCAAAAATAATTGATCTTTGCGGAACTCCTTCAGAAGGTTTGAATTTTATTTTTTCTTTTATGGTGATTGGTCAGATGTGAATTAACTTCCACATTACCATGACTTTATTAATGAACCCAAAGAAAGAACATTGAGAAAGTACTTGCACGCTAATTCAAATGCCATGCCTTAACTAATAGATCTTATAGATAGAATGTTAACTCTAAATCCAGAAAAGAGGATTACAGCCAAAGAAGCATTGTAACACTAATACTTCCAAAGCAGAATCTTTGTCATGTGATTTATTATATCCTTAAGGCAGGATGCCCAGAATAGAATAGGATACATAGCCACCAAAAGATCCTCCCATACAAAAGAAGGTTAAACAAGAGTAGCAAAAACCTTTATTACAGGGTATCAAAATTAATAAATGTATGTGATTATATATATTATATCTATATAAATATTAAGTCAATTAAGTATTTTGTAATGTTATTATTAATAATCTTATTTTTTTAATTATAGAAATATTCCATCTGATAAACATACATTTTTTCATTAGATTATAAAAATAAATATATAAATTAATCAATAATTTTCTTCTTCATCCTTATAATCAGGAAAGTCTTCCTCATCTGCATTAGGAAATTCTTCTATATTCTCTATTATTTTTGGCACTTCAAAACAAAAGATATCCTTAATTGAAAAAAATACATTTTCATCAAAATCACTATTTGGTTAAATAAATTCTATTTTTATTCCATCATCATGATATTCAGATTCCAAACTCGATTATGGTTAACTTGATTCTCTCTCATTTTGATAAGAAAATGATTTAAATAATTTTGGATCTATTACCATATATTCAGTTGAATAATTATTTGCAAAACTCTTATATAGATCTTCTTTAAACCCATCAGTATTGAATGTACTTTAAGGATATTTCTTAGTGTATTTGTATTAATAATCTTTTAATTTAGATTCGAAACTGATGAGTTTTTAAACAGTATTTTGAATAGTACTAAATTTATGATTGATTCCTGGAAATATTAAATAGGGTTTTACCTCTATTTGGTTCGGCTTGACCATCTTTTTAATATATACTATCTCTAAGGATTTCAACTTAATTGAAAATCAATTCTTCATCAATAAGATCAGCTGAAATTTGGATGTCTTAGGATAATCCAACTGAATTCTAAGATTTTTCAGCTATTCTAACATATTCTTCAATTGCTCCTATTATTCTTGAATCAATTCTAGCTATCTCACAGGTATTGATATCAGAAAATCCTTTAATATAAAGTCTTGTATTTATGAAGTTTATAAGAACTTCATTATTTTTTAGAAAATGATTATATATATCTTTGAATTGTTTGACTTCATTAATTGGCATTTTAAGTAATCTCTCAATTAGAATAACAATCAAAATATATGAATTATAATACAAATTTAGCATTGTAAACAATAACAATTAATAGACATACTGATTTAATCTATATTTTAATAATCCATTTTTATCATGTATAGATATCTAATATTTTAGGATATGATTCTTACATCAAGTATCTAATCAAATAATTATTATCCTCTATTAAATTCTTCAAAAATATGTTCAGCTGATTATTACTTAAAATAATTCTTCTTCTCTTCTTTTGGAGTATTAAAACTTGATTTCTTTATTGAGTATAATGCAGCTTTCTTCTTCAAATAGAGATAATACTTTCTAATAAATGAATCCATGGATAAACTTTCTAATATGTTAACTAAAACTATTACTATATTTGGGATCTCGTTCCACATAATTCTCTACATAACCGACATTCATATCTGCTATGTCTGAAACAAAAAACCTATACTCTATACATCTGTCTAAGATAATTAAGTTTTTAATGATATAATTCCAATAGATTTTAGATTGTGATGATTCTAATTTGGCTAAGATTGTGGTGAATCCAACTTAAGGACGTGTATCAGGATCCTTACCAGAGAGTGTAAGCATAATTGCTAGTCATTTTTTCAAGAATACCTTCAATATCACTTTCATTTGGATAAGAATAGTCACCTTTATATGTAGCTGACAATCTAGCTTTTTCAAAAGTTGAAGTACCTCCAAACTGTACTATATTACGAACTAAATTAGTAATCATTTTATAAATGAAATAATTTAGAATATATTTCTTAATAATCATTGCTCTAATCAATCCATCCTTCTCCATCTACTAGATACTATTACTTTCCATAAACATTTGCATAATGCTGGTGAATCAATACTTAATTTATCGAAAATATTTTAATATTCAAAAATTAGATCATGTAATGATGTATTTAAAATGGATAACAATATATGCCTAACTATCTTAAAGTTGTTCATAATAACAAATATGTACATAACTTATATTGCTAACTGAACTTGACTTATTTATCAAAGCAATAATTGGGATTGGATCTTCAATTAATTCCATCTTACAACCAAATATATTTGAATTCTATATGACTATTCCCTATATGATATTGATCTTCGCTATAGTATTATATGATTATTGGAAAAACGATTAAGAAAAATAAAATAGTAACAATCAACTATAATAAAGTAAGTTAATCAATCTTAAATAATAATCTAATTAATTTGATAGATAGTCCTCTTAAGTATAGATCCAAGATAATGTTCTAAAGTCTCCTGATTTAGAATGTCAAGATCAATAAAATAGTCCAATGGTCTTAGATATGTAATGCAATGAAGAGGAAGATGTTCTTGCTCATATGTATTAAATTGTATTTCTAATTTAGGGCTTGGATTCACAATTAATCTATTTTAGTTTATAATTAAAATTTTGAAATTACCTATTAAAATTTTTATTTAGGAAAACTTAATAATCTTTAAAGTAAAGGAGTTAATCATGATTATGAATAAGTCTTTCTAGAATCTGTAATAGAAATTGGAAGTAGAGAAGTAAATGATTTATTTGGCAATTCAGAATTAGACTTAGATTAAGAAGAGTATTTGATTCATATATATTTATTTAGTTCCATACTTTTAGATAGTACTGTACATAGTAGATATAAAATTAAAGGTGGATTACATAAAATAAGATAGATGATAGCAGCATTATTTAATAATTATTAAAAGTATGATTATATAATAAAATTTATAGATGGAAATTCTTTACTTTTACTCTCTTCAAAATAAAAAGCAATGAACTTGAATTTAGGAATATTCAAATAAAAGTATTAGTTACTGAAGTTAAATAAAAACTGTATACACTCTTCATGTTTGAAGCTATACAAAAAGTATCTTCAAAAAGAGTATTAGATGAACCACTTCAATTTTAAAATGTTTTCTAAACTTTTCTTTCTGAATCCAACAATTATATTAATGTTATTCATCTATTACTTCTTTTATGTTCTCATGAACATGAAAAGAATGCAGGTAAAATCTCAAAAGAATATTTAAAATAAATGAGAATGAGTACTTAAAAATTTATGATTTTTCTTGGAACAATGAAGGATCTAACTTTATAACTTACAAATTAACTGATTTTTAGAAATTCTACCTTTAAACTTGCTGAAATATTAGATGAATTATAACTCATTTATGAAGATTGTTTAAAAATTAAAGAAATTTCAATTGTTCCAATTATAGAAAGTGATATGATAGTATTTAATGATTCTGATCGTGTAAACTATTATTATAATATTTTTAGACTAAATAAATTCTGAAATGCCTTTTCGAAATAGCTATTAAATATACTGTTACTGCTAAAATTAGAATAGATATTCATTAAGTATCACCAAACAATTATCAATTTTAAATCAAAGACATCCCTTTTAAGGAAGAAAACTAAAAATCTTAATATCAAACTGTTCTAAGAAATACTGCCTAATTAATGAAAACTAATTGTAAGGATTTTGATATGAGTAATCTATTGGAATTACAAGTATCTGCAATTCTAGCCTTTTTACTTTCTGGCTCTCTTCGTAAACCATTAGAATTAAGTTTAGATAATCACTTTTAAGGTACTTTCACATTTACTGTTGAATCACTTCCAATCAATAGTAAACATGGTTAGCATGCTTAATAAATCAAACCTAAACGTGCATTTGAAACATCACTCTCTATGCTATTGGCATAAGCATAAGATAGTTCTCATTATAAGAATGAAGAATCAAAATATATGTCTTTTACTTAAATTTCAAAATAATAATCACTCAAACCAGATGTCCCATTTGATTTATAGAGTGCTCATTTTTCACAAATATCCAAAATCAAATAGGAATCTCCCCAAATAAAACCTATAGGTTCACAAGGTCAAAGTAATTCAGGTGGTACTTATAAAGTATAGGATTCCTTATTTCCTAAAAGTTTAAACACTAACAATCCATCAAAAGTAATTAAAAGTGATTCTGCAATTAATGAATCTTCTAAACCTATGACTAGTGCATTAGATTTTGGAGAAAGTACCAATCCAAATATTGATCCTCCAGAATTAAGTCCAAAGTTTTTACATTCTGTTATCAAATTTAAATTAACTAACTAATGTTGTTCTAAAGTAATAATAGCTGATAACGATTATTTGAATGTTTCAGTTCTCTAAATTCTACTTAATAAATATGAAGTGAAATCTGATAAGGCATTTACACAATAATAAACTCTATAGTTGATTAAAAATAAGTCTCTTAATCCTTGCAGATGTAAAAATAGCTCTTATTTATTATATTTTATTGATGCCTCTATACCTGTATTTATTTATACTATTTATAGCAATCAGCTATAGATTTGATCAAAGAAATAAAATAACAATTTAAATCTTTTCAAGTAGACAAAGGTTTTATTATTGCTATGGCTAGTTATAGTGATATGGATTTGAAATTGAGTTGTTTTAACTCTGGAATCGATTATTTTATTACAAAACCTTTTGATTTGTTTGAGTTAACTGCTATTCTTTAGTATATATAATTTTGATAAAAATATTTAATAATAAAAATAATCAATTTTGTTTCTATTAATTTTATAATTAAATTAAACTTTATTACAAAAAAATACAAATGTACAAGGACCTTGATATCAATGAATTAGAGAAATTAAAAAAAGAGGAGGCTATGGTGTCTCTTAGAAAAGCTACAACTAATATAAAGGTGATTTATTTTTATTTATTGGATAGGAAAGATTTGGATAATCTAATTAAGACATATTGGAGGAAGAATTTAAATCAAAAACTATTGGATTAGTAACAAGGGAAGAATTTAAAAGGAAAAGAGAAAATATTGACAGAATTTATGTTTAAGATCTTAAAATTAGATAAGAGGAAGAAGATAAAAAAAAGTTAGAGTTAAAGTTAAAGAGAAAATAAGAATATAAATTGAAAACTACACTATTAAGTTTTGATTAAGAATAATAAGAAATGAATGAGAAGAAAAATTATGGAAAAGATAATAGTGTCGATACATTATATTTACCAGATATGAATAGAGATAAAAAGATTGAAGAGCTAACTAAAAAATATACTGGTATGTCTTTAGAAATTTGATTAGGTTATAGAAGAATATTAAAAAAATATGGAATTACAAAAGGATTAACTAATAGACATTAAATTTTAATATTGGGATGCCTAAACTTGTACAAGAACTTTAAGAATTAGAAAGAAGACAACAATTAAAGAATTTTTAGAATTGGCAAGAAGGGAGATTATAAGAGATTTTGGATTTGTATTAATTTTTAACAATTAATTTATTTAGTTGACTGAATTTAGCCCTGATGATTTACTTTTTATAGCCAATGTAATGATTTTACCACACAAACTAAGCTTTCATGATATAATTGCTTATAAAGTTAAGAATCGATCTGGGAATCCGATCTTTTCATTTGAGTAGAGAAAGGTAACCAAAATATCATTTAATTGATCTGTGTAGGTTTAAGCTAAAGGTAATGAATATGAAGTAGAAGTTGAAAATTCAACAACTTGTAGAATTATTGAAAAATTCAGATATGAAAAAATTAAGCACATCTATCCATGTTCTAAATGGGAAGTTGTTGATATTAATAAGTACTAATGAAAAAAAACTTTGATGAGTGATTATTAAATTTAACGATTAAATTTTTACTAATGTCTTCTGAACAATAACAAACCAAATTGCATAAACTTTAAAGTTATTATAATCAATTTGAAAAGGCTGAAATCACTGGAACTTAATTGAAATCTCAATTATAAACAAATTTAAAAATCAGATGGAATCCAAATTTAGAAAATATTATTCATTAAGTAGATCCATCATATACAGATTTTATTAGATCAATCAATAAAACTAATAAATATGTACCTAAATAAACACCACCATAATTGAATGAATAAATTAATTATCCTAAGAAAATAAGAACAGAACATATGTATTTTTTATAATATATATTAAAATAGAGGTCATCCAGATTTACTTAAATGGGATTGATTTATGTAATATATATATATATATATAAATAAATACTTATAATAATATACTTTTTTTGTCTTATCCTTATATGATTATAATTCTAAAATTACAATTAAAATAAAATAAAGTAGATAGGGTTATCTTTTGTTGTTTATTGTTTTTTTTATTTTCAACTTATAAAAAATAAATGAAAAATCATTACACTCCAAAAAGTTCAGAAAGATATGGTAAACCCACTTAACCTATTCGTCATTCAGTTCCTGTTGGATTATTCTCTAGTTAGAATTCTTTATTTGCTTCTATGCTTTCTGTAAAAAACAGAGAGAAAAATAGTATAAGTCAAAAACAGAAGAATTCTTAAAATCATTTTGAATTAGCTACATAAAGAGCTGAAACACCTAATAATAAAAATCCATTCATTCCATTTACAACAAAATATCATTTAAGTAGTCAACCATAAAAACAAAAAAAGAAATCTAATTTAATAAATAAGGAATCATATTAATCAAAAATATCAAATCTTCTGTGCTAAAATAAAAGTGCAGATTTTGATAATTTGAGTTCTTAAATAAAAGAAGGAGATGATTAAGAAATGAATAGAATTTTTAATAATCTAAAAGGTGTGAGTCAATAAATCAATGGAATAAAGTTTAATTAATTATCTCAATAGATTTTATCTTAATGGTAAAAAGTATTAACATCTAATTGTGAAAAATTGATAGATATTAATTAATAGAAAAAGAAATCAGAAATTGGATATCCATAATTAATAAAAAGTGATAGTTCATCATCCTAAATGTATGATTCATCTGGTTTAAATCTTGAAAAATTGTTAGCAGATGAAAGAAGAAATCGTCTTATGGTTGAAGAATAGACTAGTAAAATAATATAAAGTTAAGAATCTGAAATTAAATCATATGTAAATATTTCTATATATATTTTAAAAAAGATTGAGAAAATCAAATAATTAGAATAGAGATTAATAGAAAAGAATTCTTGGCAACAATGATTATAAGAAAAAGTATGTGTATAATAATATTATTCCTCAATTTAATTTAATTTTCAAACATTAATATCTATAGCTAATATTTATGTCGAAAATTTAAAAACATAATACTGTACAACTTAATTTATAGAATGTTTAACAGTTTATTCCTTCTCAATAAATTTAAGTTGGATCATAAATTGGAAACAATTCTCCTAAACCTCCATTATGTTCAAAATCAAATAAATCACCCAAAGGAGATAGTTCATTTAGAGTAATTTCACCAAAAATATCAATTAACTTAAATAATTCATAAAGATCAATAAGCAAAAGTAGTGGTCAAGTAGAAAGATAATTATCAGAACCAGACAAATTATAATACTTTGAAAATGAGAATGATGCAGTAATTGAAGATAATTAAATAAATACTTCAGATGTTTAATAAATATGTCAAATAAAAAAAAAGCTTATGAATATGGGTGAAATAATATCAAGTTTTCATTTAGTTGATATTAATTTAAAGGTTCTCAAAAAATGGTAATATGAATTATTATAAGAAACTAAAACATTGATAAAGTTAAATAAAAATGTCATTAATTTATCACAAACTAAAATAATATCACCTAGACCAAATTATGTAAAAAAGGTTTCAAGTGATGAATTATTAGAGAAATTATAAATTGAATAAAAAAAACGATTAGATGCAGAAGAATAAAGTGGTAGAATTCTCTAAGATTAAGAAAAATATATATAAGGTCTAGTAAGTATTTTTATATTACATTAGAATGATAAACTATTTCAACTTGAATAATAATATTCAAAAAAGAAAGCCTGAGTGATTAGAAATATGAAACAATAAACTTTGTCTATATAATGATAAATATTATTATATAAAATAAGTCTCAAAAATGAATAAACTCGAATAGAAAGCTGTTCGTTCCTTACTTTAATTAGCAACAGAAGAAGATATAATAAGTTAAAGAAATTGGGAACCTCAATCTCCTAAACAACATGATTTTATCTCTCCATAACCTAAGAGTCTTAATTAACATAGAAAAAATATACGAATGATTCCAAATCATAAAGCCAGACAAAAATCATCAATAGAAATAAACTAAGATGATGATTTATAACTTTCACAATTTTCATAAAAAGAAAATTCACTATAACAATTAATTGAAGAATATATGAAATAAATTCGGCATACTTAAAGATAAATGGAATCAATACATCAATCAAAATTTGATTTAAAATCTGGTTGGGTAAATTTTAATTCAATTATTCTCGAAAACAAAGAAAAAGCTTTTAAAAAATACAAAAGGTCTTCCTTAGAAATATAAATAAAAGAAAATAATCAACAAAAATTATAGCAATAATAAATACCTAAAAAGACACCACTTCGAAAAGTATTAAATAATGATTTTTTCTTTTTACCCAAATTGAAGTAATCATATCTAAAATGATTCATTTTTATATTTTCAAGTTTACTCAAATTCCTTTCTTTTCTTCTTCCCATTATTTATTATCTAAAGGACATGTATTTTTTGTTTTAAGCCATTATCTTATGCAATGTTCATGATAAGCATGTCCACATTTTCCTTATTAAGTATTGCAAATCTCTTTTTAATCTTTTCCTTCACATTCAATACATTTTTCCATTATATGATTTTTACAAATAGCACAATGTTCAACCTTCAAACTCCAAGCTAATATAAAAATATTTATCTACACCAAAATGCAACAGGATACCATTTCTTTATCTCAAATCTTCCCTTCTCTTCTTATTACATAAGTATTAATTATTAATATATTTAAAAATATAGACACTAATTTACACTTAAAACATTTCTTCTATCAAACATTTTCTTTAATAAAATATTTTTTTCATTTATACACTCATTTCTTCATAATGATTTTAATACATGCTCAATTGTATCGAAAGCCGAATTAAGTTCTGTTTCATTAATTATCAAGGGTGGAGTTAATCTTAAATATAATGTAAAATATAAACCTTAAAATAGTTTTATGTGTAGGTTTGCAAAGAAGTCCTTCTTTGGCTAATTTAAGACAGAAATCCCATGCAAAATCTCCTTTTCCATCTTAGAATTAAATGGCTCCCATTAATCCTCTACTTCTAATTTGAGTGACATTATTGAATTTCTTCAATGCAACTAATCTTTTTTCCATCACTTTGCCTAAACTACTCGCATTTTCAATCATTTTTTCTTCTTATAACACTTCTAAGGCTTTAATGCATAAACTAGCTGCCAAAGGATTACCACCATAAGTAGATCCATGTTCTCCTGGTTTAATTTGTAACATAATGTTATCATCAGCCAAAACAGCAGAAATAGGATAAAATCCTCCTGATAATGCTTTTCCCAATAATACCATATCAGGTCTGACATTTTCCTATTGAAATAATAAAAAGTATTTTATACATGTTCAACTGCTAACATTTTACCAGTTCTGCCTAACCCTGTTTAAATTTCATCTACAATCATCAAAACATTATATTTATCACACAATGATCTAACTTATTTCAAATAATTTTAATCAGGAATTACAACTCCATTTTCGCCTTATATAGCTTCAAAAAAAATAGCAGCATAATTTGGATTAGCTTTAAACTTAGCCTCTATGGCATCAACTCTATATAATAAATTTTAATTACTTATTGTAATCAACAAGATCAAAATTTAATCCTCCGAAAGGCCCAAATTTATTATATCTTTCAGGATCATCACTACTTCCACATGCTGCAATGGTTCTACCCCAGAAATTACCATTTGCAAATAGTACTCTTGCTTAATTTTCGGGAACCTTCTTTATATTGTATGCCCATCTTCTGGCAAATTTAATTGCTGATTCTCCTGCTTCAACTCCTGAATTCATAAATAACACTTTATCATATTTAAATAACTAGGTTATATACTTTTCAGCTTCTCCTAATTGATTGTTATAAAATCTAATGTCATATTCAATCTTACGCTCTAGATGTTAAAGTTAATTAAGAAGCTTATTTAACTAATTCTTAATAGATCTTTTCGTGACAATGACCTTAGTTGACAGCTGAATATGCTGCTAAAAAATCCATATATTTCTTTCCTTCTTGATCCCATACATAAATTCCTTTTCCTTTTGAAATCACAACAGGTAATGGATGATAATTATGACATCCATATTAATTTTCTAATTGTACAAAGTATTAACTATTTTTAACTTGTGAGAACTAAGCTATCGATTTGAGGATAAGATTTTTCATTTAATAAAATAATACGTAATATTTTGGTATATGAAAACTTCACAAATTAATATTTAAAAAGTCATAAAATATGATCTTAATTGTAATTAATGATTTTTTTCTTATCTTCAATATAAAGGGCAAGAATTTCCAATCCTTAAATTGGCAAAATGGAATTTGTAATTTCATTTGGTGGAAGCAAATACAAAATACTGTTTCCTATATATGCAACCCCAATCTTGTTCTTTTCTGAAAAATAATCGATATATTCTTAAAATGCAGTATTCTATTAATATTATTATAAATCTATACCTAATTACAATCAGAAGGACAGAGAATGAATTTGAAAGCTTCATTAGCTGATTTTTTGGCATCAGTAAAGTTTCCCTTATAATTCACTTAAATTTATGGAGCCATTACAATAGGAGCCTAGATATATTAGAAAATATAATTACTTCAGGTTCTTAACATTTGGCATCCACTCCTACCTTATGACTCTTACTTCTAAACATAAATCCACTCCAAAATGTATCCCAATCCTATCTTTATGATTATTGTTGATTTGTATCAAAATTTAAAAATCCATCAAGAATTTCTTGGTTCCCATTTTAATTTGGATTAAGTTTGATTTTCAACTCTTGTTCTTGAGGTTGCATTTATTAAGGAATATTAAATTATATTGGATCTGTATATTGATGTTATATTCTTCGTTCCTATTTAGGCATAATAAATGGTTGTAGGGGCTATTAGAACATAACTTATTATGGAATGAAGAGTGGTTGATAACTAGATTAGAAGGGTTGAGTAACTGGAGGCATAATCATCATTTAGTTTTGTAATGGTTATTAGGGAATCATTGGAATTGATTAATATTATTGCATTTATTATTATTATGGTTACATGGGCATCTTTGGAAGTGATACAATTCCTACTTCACATTTTGAATCACCAAGGAGATCTACTAAATGTTATTATAGATAGTTTCTTATAATAAGAGCTTGTTTTGTGTCTCTAAATTAGAGAAGAGTGTATGACTTATAATTTGGATCCTATTGAATGTAATTCCATAAGAGAGGTCTACATTAATGATTCTAACATATCTTTTATTTAATGATTTAAAAAAAATTACTTCAAACAAAAATGCATGATCAACTTGTTTATTTAAATTAGGTGGAAAAAATATAAATAAAACTGATGATAGTTTAGAATGTTATTCATTTGATAAACTAAAAATTCTAATAAAATTTACTTATTGCCAACTATATTATGTCTTTTTATAGGGTCAGAAAAATAAATTTTTATTTAAGTAGAAAATTATTATTAAATACTATCCATTTTTTAATAAGCAGAAATAGCTTAATCTATCTAAAATCAAATAAAAAAAGTTTATACAGTAAAAAATTTTATATAACTGTTAAATATATTATGCTTATTAGGATACAGATCAATCCTCTCTATAGAGCCAAATTATGAAAAAATCTATAATTTTCACATTCTATTACCTAGCGAATCTTCAATTCATCATAATTCTTGGATATTCCACTAACAAACAATTCTCTAACGTAAAGTTAAATTTATATTTTTGGAGACGGCTCCAAAGGAGTAATAAGTCCATTTGTTAATACTTATTTATTTTTCTCTTAAGATCTGGATCGAGAACGAGATTTACATTTAGTAATAGCTTATTTATCAATTTAAGGTTTCACAGTCCAATCTCCAATTCTAGCATCTTGAATTGCTTTATCAGCTGCATCATTATCAGCAAAAGCAATAAAAGCATAACATGAAATATGTAAAGGTAATCCTTTTGTCAATTAACTCTTATACCTGTAGGTGTTTTTCTAATGATTCTAATATCTATAATGTTTCCATAAATTTAAAAGGTTTATTGCAATTATTAAGTTGTGACATTTAATGGTAAATTTGAGACATGGATTTTTTATCTAGCAGAAATAGGTTGAGCAGGGTTTGGAACAAGTAAAGGATACTATGTAGGTGAATTTTGAAATTGATGAGAAACTAAAGAATTATTGAGCATAGAAAATTTAAAAATATTAATATCATTTTGATATTCTAAACTTCCTCTTAAACTTGAGAATAACAAACTCAAAATTTAAATTTCTTAATGAACGTCAATTTACTAGTCGGTTCATTGGTTTTTAATGAGAATAATATCCCCTCATTAATGTATAGATAATTAAATTTAATGAATAACAAAGTCAAAATTATGTAGAAGTTGGATGTTATTATTTGTAAATTACCTAAATCAACAAGATCATTAAACTTAACTTCTCACTGAAAAATATTGAAACACTTACATATATTCTATTTTCAGAAACATTTATATTACTTTGAAACAATTGTTACTTCATCTTAAAATCTCTCATTGATGTCTTTGATTTTATAACTTCCCTATTAACAGTTTGTTTTAAATACATTAAAAATAGATTACTCAAGAATTAATAGAGAATAATTTATTCATAATAGATTTAATTAAAGCAATTTGTGAAGAAATGAACTTTACATTATCAAATTATTCTGATTATTGAAGTTATCTTTGTGAAATAAATACCAAATTAGGAAGATGTAAATATCCAATCATATTTTAATAAACAATTTCCCTTTACCAACCATTTTTGGAACTCTAAGTCATTAATTAAACAGAATCAATAAAGATACATAGATTTCTAGAAAAACTAAAACAGTAATATTCTAAGATTAGAATATTAGGAATCAGAATAGCTTAACCATTAAGAAATTACATCATTTGATTTTTGTTGATCATAGGAATAAGAAAGAATAGGTATAGTTTTTAAAGATTCAAATTTGAATTGGAAAGTACTTTACAACAATAGTAGATCTGTAATCATGTCCAAAGTAAATGGAAGAGTGTAAGTAGTGATTAAAAGATATCAATCTGGAGTTGAAAATTGAAAACAGTAGTTTTATATCTCAAGATCAAATTTAGAATAAAGTAAACATAGTTGAAATAACGTATTGATAATTAATGTGCATTGTAAATATGTGGAAATTGTGGGAGCATAACTAACTAAATTAATATTTAAATTATAAGTCAATCACAGCTAATTTGAAAGTTGGAATGACATCAATACGGCAATCTAATATATAGTAAAATCTCTAATTGTAATAGACACTGATAATTGAGTGGTTGTATTAAATGCATATATAATTTTTTGATTTAGAAATGAGATAGTCTATCAATTACATCACCATTATGTAGAATCTTTCAGGTGTGTTTTTTATTAAGTATTGAATAATAGTAATGGACATGATTATTTTTAAGATTCTTTGTTCCATTATTTGATTATTACTCCTGGTGTTGAAATTGTTTGCTTATGAAATTTGGAATTCACAAAGGCAGGCTCTACAATTAGAATTGAATCAGTTCTTAAAGGTGTTCACATTCTTGATGTTACTAATCTTTAAATATAAGAAATTGGTATCTATTTCAGCCCTTAACTGATACTTCTTAAAGATCATTATGCAGAAAATGATTCAATGAAAGAAGAAAGTTCTAATAATAAAGATCAAAAAAATTAATTTTTAACTTAAAAAATTGGCTGATTAATCCTATGATTTGGATTAAAATATAAAAAAAATAAGGATTAGAAATAACTGTAAACACTATATAGAAAAACTAGTTTTATTAGATTGTTAATAATTTGAATGAATAACTAAGAAATTCAAAGGTGAAGAAATATTCTAGAAGTATGTGTAAATTGGATCAACCAGGAATTTGATTGATGTGCTCATCTAGATTCTTTGTATTCTAAGTTATCTTTAAGGAGATTGCCATGATTTCAGAATTTAAATTGATTTTAATTCATCTCTTTATGATTTAAGATAAATCTAAATGATTAACATTTAAACATCAATTTATTTTATCTAACTTTTTTGAAGAAATAAAAACTATTTTATATATATTTTATTAGAATCAAATGGGTGTTACTTGTTCATGTCAACAGAAAATTGACGATGACTATTATCTCGAGGATCCACCTGGAAACGAGGCCAATTAATAGTAGCAGGCTGATCTGCTCCAAAATGCTGATAAGATTGAAGGAAATGAATAAGAACAATAAAAAGAACAATAAACTATAGATATAGATCCAATTTAACTAAAGTCATATGAAATTGAGGATAATTGTCCATAAGGCCTGTAACCACTTTCATTTTAAGCCTAACAAGAATTTATTGATCAATATCCTGCTATAGTCAAAAAACAACTCTAGAAATTACCTAGACTTGATATTAAGGCTACTCTTTCTCCTAATTATAAAAGAATACCTTTAATAGATACGCCGTAATAACTCTATCTAAATAACTAGTTATTAATTATTAAATGGAGATGTTTATGTAGGGTAATGGGCTGAAGGAAAACCCTTTGGTTTAGGCAAGTTATATTATCTTGATCACCAGGTCTACGAAGGTCAAGTAATAGATGGAGTTCCTGATGGAGAAGGCAGAAAAATATTCAAGGATGGGTCGTTTTACACTGGTATTAAACAAACTATAATTCAAAAGGGTAATTTAAAATGGGAGAAATAACTGGAAAGGGTAAGTTTAAAAGATATGATGGTTTCAAATATGAAGGTGATTTCTTATGTGGAAGACCTGATGGAAATGGAATTGAAACATGGCCAGATGAAACTAATTATTAAGGTCAATATAAATTAGGTAAAAAAAATGGATAAGGAACCTTTACTTGGAGTAATAGGAAAAATAAGAAAACTGGCAAATTAGAAACCTATACTGGTTTATTTAAAAATGATGAATTTCAAGGATTAGGAAGATATGAATGGTAGGATGGAAGAATTTATGATGGAGAGTGGGTAGACGGAAGAATGGAAGGAAAAGGAGAGTTCATATGGCCAGGTATATCATTGATTAAATACTTTTTAGACAAAAGAAAATATACAGGACATTATTTAAAAGATATTAAATCAGGCTATGGTGAATTAGAATGGCCAGATGGAAAAAAATTGTCAGGTCAATGGAGAATGGGTAAATTAAATGGAATTGTTACTCTTACAATCAAAGGTAAAATTAAGGAAGGACAAACTGAACCAGAACCGGACAAAACATTTTTATCTGAATGGGAAGATGGAAGAAGAATAAAATGGTTAGATAATTAAAAACCTAGTGGGATACATAGTAACATTAGTTAACTAAGAAATTTTGATGAACACCAAGCTCAATAAAACACAAGTTAAATTTTAAAATCTCAAATTAGATAAGATGATGTACAATCAAACAATAAGGATTCTATATTGAATAACTCTAGAAATTAACAATAAAATACTATTTTTTAATAAAATGCATAAACAAAGTAATAATAGTAGTAGTAATAATAGTAATAACAATAGTAGTAATAATAATAGTAATAACAATAGTAATAATAATAATAATAATAATAATAGTAATAATAATAATAATAATAATAATAATAATAATAATAGTAGTAATAATAATAATAATAATAATAATAATAACAATAACAATAACAATAACAATAACAATAACAATAACAATAACAATAATAATAAAATTAGATTATTGAAAATCATAATGATTAATCTATGAAATAAAATTAATAGGATGTTGTTAGCTACAATATAGAGGATAATTAATTTTAATAGTTTAATGACATTAAATAATAAAATGAAAATCAAAGTGCACAAGTAAAGAATAGTGATAAAGATTAATAACAACATGAAGGTTAAAAAGAGTAAACGGATATATGATAGCAATTTATATTTATAGTAAATTTGCGAATTTTTTATCTTATTTATTATTAGATCTCTTCATACCTTAATTACTAAAATATAAACAATTTAATTAATTTGATATTTTAAATAAAGAAATACTATTGTAAATTTTATTATATAATCAAGATATACTTAATGTTTTAACTTTATTAGTTGGTTTCCGAGGTGTCTTTTTGGAATCACTATTTGCTTATGTTCTCATTCTAATGTTTCGTTTAAATGGCATTTATAAGTTGGATGTTTCATCATATTATTTTGAATAAAATTATTAAACAAAAGATTTCATCGCATCATCATCAACTGAATTTAATTATTGAGTTTATGCATTAGTTGGAGTAAATAAATATTATGTTGAATTGAATTCTTCAGCAAAGTCCATCTTATGATGATTCAATTTCAACAGCGAAATCACTTCAGGTTTTTATTTAATTTTTTCTAAATCTTATCCTAATGGAGCTTATTATTGCAGAGCCATGATAAAATTAGCTTCTTTTTCAATATTACTTATTGTTCCCATCCTTCTAAAAGTTCTAGCAGTATTTACTTTATGAGTATTTTCTGTTTTAAATTTAATGTCTTCTTTGACAATTGGATCGAAATTAATATGCATCAAATCTTATTTGGATCCTTATCTACTTAAATAATCTACAAGAGCATAGAACTTCATATCACCAAATTCAAAGTATTTCTTAGGTTTCTATTATTTTTCTCTTAGTTCTTATGAAATTTATTTTACTCTCTGTAAATAACTTTTACTAAAAACATCCAATTTTGGAGGCTTTAATGAGTCTGCATACTTTTTGACAGCTAACATTTTTTAGAGTAAAATAGCATTTTTCTTTTTCTCATATTCATTGTATTATTTAAGGATGGCCATTTCAGCAGGTGTAAATTTTTCATTCAAATCTAAATAAAAATAATAAGTTACCTGCTGATTCTTTATAACCAACTCCTAAATCATATTTCATAAGGAAACCATGCTACCAACCTTTTTCTCCCAATAATCTGTCTGGTAATATTTTCAAAATTTTATGTCCTGGTGGTCCAATAAAGGATTATGTTTAATCGATCTAATTTAATGTGACCCTACTTTACAGAACTATTTTCGACAAAATTTTCTAGCAGAATTCTTATCACAACCTTCCTCACGTAATTTAAGGTACATCATGGCATTATTGTTGTAGGAAGCATGAATTCGAGTGCACATAAAAAAATATATTAATGATTAATGAAATCATCATAACTAGGAACTAATAATAATTAAGATAAACTTTTATAGAAAAATAAAATCCTAATTAGAATTAGAGTTCTTACAATATTTTAACTTTTTTCAACATAAATATATTATATATGTATATTAAATATCAAAAGTCTGTTAAGAAAATATAAATATTATTATTATGTCACACAAAAATAGATATATATGACAAACCTATATATAAGTTCTTCATATAAAAATTAATAATTAATAAGTACTAGGATAAAAACAAATAATTTTTTAATGTGAAAACATTTTCTATTATATGTAATTGAGTTACTAATACAGAGTAATAAACTTGCGACAGTATAGTTTAATTTAAGTAGTTTATGCAAAATGCTAATACAAATATTATAAGATATATTTTATATTTATAATTAAAAATTATATGCCACCTAAAAAAGAAGAGAGAAAACCGCTGGAACCTATGTTTCAAGAAATTCCACTATTTTATGAATATATCGATTATTCAAATGAGTAAATGGAATAATTGAATGAATATTTGAATTATTTCAAACCAGAATTGAGTGCTATGATGAAAAATAATATTTTTGACAATATAGAAATATTATGTCAAACAATAGGGATTGCTAGACATCCAGCATTTATATTGCCAACTTAAATGATTGACTTAAATGATTTTGATGAAAATACAAAATTTAGAAACCCTGAAGAATTAGATGGAGATTAAGTACCTTAAATGATTCAAATAAATTCTGTAATTATTTATTATATATTATAAACATAGATAAAAATAGATCTTTTTACATTAAGAATACTAGATTATTGTGCAGGTATTAGTGGATTAACAACAATCAAAATGTCAAATAATGGTTTAACAGCCAGGTAATATTAATTGATAGCAGCAATAATAAATAATCCTGACAACAAAGTTAAAAAGTTATTTATTGATTGGTAACAAGTTAATGAAAACTTCTTATAATAAGTGCAACAGATTGAATTTTTAACATTAAGATCATGTTAATTAAGTATAATTTTAATCTTAGAAATTAATAGCAAATTAGTAAATTTAAACTTTATCATTGAATGTCCAAAACTTGAAATGTTTAGATTTGTATGATAATAAATTATCAAGAGAAGCCTTAAATTTAATAGGAAAAATGTTAGGTTAAAATAGTTTAATGGAATTTATTGGTTTAGCTAAGAATGGAATACAGTCATTTGATGATTTATAAGGGATAACTTAGAATATAGGGAAATTTTAAATGAGTCAGGAAGAATATGATGAGTATAAGACTAAAGAAAAGGAGAGAGATGCTATTATTGAAAGAAATAAGAAAGTAAAGAAAAAAGGAACTGAAGAACCAGTGCCATTCTTAGAACCAATTCAATAAATAGACAATAATTGGTATCTAATGAAGAATTCAAGATTGTGGTTAATAAACTTATCAATGAATTAAATTGATGATTAATCAAGAGATGCCATTGAGAAATTCTTATTATAAACAGGAGAAAACTTCTAATTAGTATTGATGGGCAATAGATTTGATGATTAAAAGGCATTGTAGAAAACTAAAAAGAAGTTTGGAAAGAAATTAGTATTATGATTTTATTTATTTTAACTCAATGAAATCAACAAAGGCTAGACAAGTTACAAATACATCTTTAATTGAAACTACATTAAACAATTAAAGTATTTCTTCTCTTAAAGTTCTTAAATTGCCATAGCTATACACAAAGCATAATCAAATTCTATCTACATCTAGAAAACTTTTATTAGAAGAGAATTCTGTTATTATGCAGTTAAATAACTAGAAAAAAGATTTACTAAAAATGATTTATGATAGATAATTAGATGAAGCTATAGATAGTAAGACATTCTTAAAATAGTGTAGTAACAAAAAAATTAGTTTAGTAATGTATTGTCTATGATTTGAATATATTTGGTAAATCACTTCATATCTTGGGAGACATGTATATATCAAATAGAGAATTTGCTAATGGATTGTATATTTACAACATACTAAGAGTTTTGGCAGATGTATAAAATAATTAAGCTCTTAAAATTGAAGCTTTAATTTAAATGGGAGATTTATGCAAACTATAATAATCATATAAACTTAGTAAAGTATTTCTGAAGAAAGCTCTTTAATATGTTTGGTATTTGAATGATACTGAAAATGAAGCAACAATTTATGATTATTTTGGTGTTCTTTATTATGTTTAAGGAGAATTAAGATTAGCTAAAGAATATCATGATAGAGCAATGAATTTTATTAAAGAATCTAATGATAGTGCTGCACGTAAACATGGTATTGAATATGTGAAGAGCTACATTAAAAGAATTAATTATTAATCTCAAGTCATGAATAATATGGTATTATCTAAATTAGGATTAATTTAAGGTAATGAAACAGAAATTAAATTAAATACACTTCTAGATTTTAATATATTGACAGAATAAATTTTGTAAGATTATGAATTTTAAGTTGAAATGTCAACACCAAATAGACCTTAAAGATGTATAACTAAAAATGGAGTACTATAAAATGATGTTGATATGTTTGAAAATGTGAAAGAATTACATGAAAGATAAAAAAAAAGAAAATTTTTTGAAAAAAAAATACCAGTAATGCATCTAACTAGATCAGTATTTAAATAAACTATTGAAGAATAACTTGAATAGAGAATGAAAACAAATAAACAAAAAAATGTATAAATATCTCTTTTCATTTAGTCTGTTGAAGAATTTAAGAAGTAGTTATAAAAATTTCATACTTATAAAAACTTTCCTGAAAAATTAGAAAAAGTTAACATTAATCATTTGTCTCCAAATAGAAATCTTATTGGTTTTAAATATAGTTTCAAACCTATGCGACATTAATTGCTAGATCTATTTGGTGAGATTGAGTAATATATGTATTTACATTCATCCTGATATTTTTTATTTGAATTTTATTATTAAATATTTAAAACAATTTAAGGAATAAATATTATTATTTTTTATTCATATTTTTCAAATAATACCAATAAATTGAAATAGTTTTATTCAAATTTTATAATTCAAAACACTCTATTCTTTTAGAATATATATATCACTTATCAATTCAAGTCTGTTTGAATTAAGAATGTAATCTAGAAAATGAATGAGTGTCTATTATATTAAATATTTAATTTTGGATATGAGAAGATTAATTGTCAACCAAACAAGAAGCAAAACAGTTGCAGCTCGTCCAAGTGCTAATTTAGATAGGATCAATAAATGGTTGTAAACTCTTACTTCTAAAGCCAATACTTTAGAGAGTAGATTTTACACATCATAATTAAGTTCCTTGTTTAATTTTTATTCAAAACCTACTACAGGTGCAGCATAAGTATTAGCTTTTCTAAATAAATAGGAAATTGATTGGAATTACTGGAAAGAATAAATCACTACTGATGGATTAGTTGATAAGGTATAAAAGGGTCATGAAACTCTACTTAATAAAGAATTTGATGTTGAACGTATTTGTCATCAAGTTGTTTCCAGTTAAAGCAAAGAATTAGAAGACTTAGAAAATGAACTTACTTTCCATAGTGCTGTTTGGAGTAATTATTATTTGGATTAACATTTGGCATTACTCGATTTAGAATAATATGGAGACAGAAATGATTATGTCAGTACTTAAATTAAATTTATGCATAGTTCATGAGGATTATGATTTCTATCCAGGATTAGAAGCAGATTTAGAAGAATTAACAGAAACTCATAATTGGATACCTGGATCAAAGGATGACATTAACTTGAAAGGTTATATGGTATCCTAATTCTAATGGGGCAAAAAGATCATTTCATTCTATAGACATCCTTGTGATGACTTTAAAGCAGCAAGAGGTACCAAAAATATCTTGGGTAGATGAAATTTATACATGCAAAATATTATAAAACAATACAATATTTATCATTTATAAGATGTTACAAATTCGGTATAGATTTTATTTTGCAGAATAGATTCAATAATCAATTATTTATTTTTTTCATAAGAATAAGTTCTAAACTAAACTAATGTAATTGTATTTATTTCAACTCTTATTTGTGCAATCTTTAGATTCTAAATGAATTTTCCATAAAATTTGAAATATTTAATAGTATAAGTATAGGATTGCAAATATATTTAACATAATTTAAATAAACAAAATTATCATTTACATACATATTATTTTCCAAACATTAATAATAAAATAAATAAGAAGGAATTGTTCTCATAAACTTAATCTATATAGATACAAATATTCTATGATTCTGATAAAATTTGGAAAGCTATTTAAGTTCTATGAAATTCTACAAAAAAATTATAATAAATTGAATTAATTATGTCATTTCTACTTTTTATCATATTCGATTGGATAATTCTCATCTTAACAAATGTAGACTTGAATTTCATTATTTTAACACTGTACTTTTGAACTATTTAAGTAGACTTAATAAGGATATTCTGGATTATTTTCCAATACAGTTTCTACTAATGTGCCTTTAGGAGCAGTAATAATAAATAGGGCTTCACCTTTATGATCAATTTACTAACTTTTTGATAGTTCCTTGAAATCTTCTTAGGTCAGAAATGTATATTTTGCAATTTCAGGTTCTGTTTAAAACTTCTCTTATAGATTTTTTTATAAGTGCTCTATCCAAAAATCATATGTTTTTTCTTCATTTTATAGTAATTCTAATTCTGATTTAATCTATGATAACTCTGTTTCCAGCTATGGATTATCAGTGGCACCTACCCATTTAATTTTGTTTTTAGATATTTTCTCAATGTAACCTATTCCTTCTAAAACATTTGTAATATCATATATTCTTCTTTTCTGAACTCCTAAATCATTGACAGCCATATTCAAATCAATTGTAAGATCATCTGAATTTTGGATAAGTTCAACAAACTTTTTAGTTAAAACAGATAAAGAATTATCATGTCGTGTTTTTAGCTTTCCACTACTCTTTAGTTCTTCATCATTAGATTCATTGAAAGAATCCTCATCATTAGAGTACTCTTCTTACTTTATTTTGTTATCTGATTCCAATTTGATTTATTTTCGCTTCGAATTCATGCAATTATTAATTAATTTTTCATAATCTAAAAAAAGTTCTAATATATATCTTCTTTTAAAATCAAACAAATAACTAAGTTAAAATATCATAAGTAATCCATCAGATTAAAATTAGACTATTAATTTATCTATTGAAATGAATGATAATATTACAAACTTATATTTATATATATATAAAAATTATAATTATATTAGACAACATAAATAAAATTAAAAAATACAGTAAATTTTATTTATTTCAATACGACTTTATAATCTTAAATTTAATGGAAAAAATTAGATATATGAAAATACTTCATATTTTTCAATTCCAATTGCATGAGAACAATTATATTTATTAAAAAATAAAATTTATCACTCAACTAATTAGACAAGTAAAATATTAGAAAGTCTTTTGATTATCTCAATATCTCGATCAGATTACTTACTTATATTCAAAATATTCATAATCAATATAACTTAATTATTTAGTAAATATAATTATTTAAATGATAGGATTTTAAGAACTTTTTCGAGATGTTTCTAGAGGAGATTATGAGTTTTATTGATTTACTTAAATTTTATTTCATATTTATTGCTTTATGATATAGGTGGTGACTTCTGATTCTCAATTTGAATAAATTTATCAAAGTCTTTGTAAGGATGATAGATTTTGTTGCGATTTAAGAGTATAATTCGAGAGAATTTTAAAAGTAGAGTAGGAGAGATATCGTGTCTATAATGATTTAGCTGTCTTTTTAAGTGGATTAGCTAAAGAACCCTTTTAAGAATCATCATCACTTATTGAATTACTTGATGAACTTGCAAAAGAGCTCTAAGAAGTTAATTTAAAATATATGGATAAATACAATTAAGACTCAGATAAAGGTTTTATTAAGTTGTTGAAATGTAAAATAATACCTAGTTTAATTGATGGATAGAAGTCTGTTGAAATTCAAAAGAAGGCATTATCAGAATTAAAGGAAAAAGCCACAAAATTAAAAAAATTAGAATAAAAGAAGAACGATTTGATGATGAAGAATGATGATAAATTACTTAATATCGAAAATAAATTATAGGAGGCAAGAAGGGATAAACTGGAAAAAGGTTAAACTTTTAATTTCACATATTAAAACTATGTAGAGGATAGAAATGATGAATTAAAAGGTCTATTCAAACACTTTTTTAATAGACTTCTTGTGATATCTTCTGCAGGACTTTAACATTATTCGGTTGCCATCAATAAAGTTCACACAACTGATGAAAAAAAAGAAATTGAGTTTATATTAGGTGAACTTGGAATTATTAAGAAAAAAAGAAGATGAATATAGCAAATGATTTTATAAATGTTAAATAAATTCAATATAAATTCTTATCTTGGACATCCTAAAAAAATATTAAGAATTAAAATAAAATATATTCTATCATCCTTAGAAAAAGACATCTATAAATTATACTATATATCATTAAGAATATATATTTTATATAAGGATAAGTTTAATAAATTTTAAATTATATTTTGGGTTCAATAAGTTAAGTAATTTTATTTTTAATTATTTAATATTATAGACTCGCAGATAGAATATGATTTAGAGTGATGATGAATGAAAAAATAAATATTAGTTTTTGTTTAAAAATGAAAAAATTAATAAAAATTTTAAATGAACTCAATTTTTATGGAGATAGAGCAATATTCAGCTCGTGCAGCCAATGAGAATTAAGCTCTAATGAGTAAGAGAGGTGATTAGGAATAAAGAAAATCAGAGTTTTTCCAACGTTGTTTATAAGACCGAAAAATTTATTCAGATCTTTCTTAATCAGAAAAATATATATTTGGAGATAAAGCTATTTATATGGGAAGATTTAAATTAGAATAGAGATTGTAAGATATTGATGAAGTATTTCTACCTTTTGATAATATTGATTTGGATGAAAAGGAACGTAACGAAAAAATGAAAGAATTATCAAAATCTTCTTAATCTGATAATTAAAGAATTGATATTAATAAGAGAAATAAGAAGATAGAAAATTTTTGGTTAATTTTAAGTCCAGATAGTTCTGTAAAATTGTTGTGGGACTTTTTTTGTATGATTTTAATTCTCTATGAAATCATAACAATACCAATAAGAATAAGTTTTGATATAGAAGTAAGTGCAGAGTTTGGTTATGTGATAACTGCATCA